>JALPQI010009405.1:0-34168 GCA_025490895.1 Thaumatotibia leucotreta
CCAGACACGCTGTAGCAAGATCTTAGCGCTGATCACATACTGCGCGATGAGTCCTAGCGGGTCGTAGACAGACATAACTGTAGATAGGACTTGTCTCTTCGTTGGCGCTCGATCGCAGTTCTTGATGTTCTCTGGCACGCGTAGTAGCTTCGTGTTAAAGCTAAGCGTGTCTGTGCTAGGGTCCCACACCATGCCTAGCACCTTCTGTGATTTTTCGCCTAGCATCGTCGTAGGTTCGCTTGATCGCAGTTCGTTCGGTAGTTCTTCGATCAATTGACGATTGTTGCTAGCGAAGCCTCGCAGGTTGAATCCTCCCTCGGCGTGTGACTCGCGAACTTGCTTGACAGTTCGATGCAAGTCCTCCTCGGTCTCATAGCTAGCCACGTAGTCGTCCATGTAGTGGTTGTTCTTGATATCATAGACTGCCTCGGGGTATCTCGTTCGGTTGTCTTCGGCGTTCTTGTTGCGTACAAGATGTGCTAAACATGGGCTGCTCACGCATCCGAACAGCACTCGTGTTAACTTGTAGATGTGCGGCGTGCGGTCTCGCTCGTTATTCCTCCATAGGAATAGCTGGCTGGCTTGATCTTCGTGCTTCAGATGTATTCGCATGAACATATCTTGAATGTCTGCTGTCACGGCGAATGGATTCTCTCTGAAGCGCAGCAATATTCCCAGCAGGCTCTGAAGAAGGTCTGGACCGCAGAGAATGAAGTCGTTGAGACAAAACCCTTGACATTTTGCCGCAGCATCGAAAACAGCACGCATTTTTTGCTTCTGTAGGTTAACTACAGGAAAATGCGGTAGATAAAAGGTAAGATCGCTGACCGGCGGCTCGTTCAAACGTACGGCGTAACCCTTTTCGATTAAAGCTCTTATTTGCTTGCAGTAATCTTCGGCGAACTTCGGGTCGCGTCTCATTCGCGATTCAAGGTTCAATAACCGCGAATGCGCCGTAGTGTAGCTGGCCGGTAGTTTGACGTCATCTGTAGCCCACAGCTGTCCAACTTCATAATGATCTTCATGTTTCACGACGCTCGAATTGAAAAGGTCGACAGCTCGTTGATCCGCGGGCTTGACGTTGTCTTTGCTCGAAACTCCCAAAGCTTCTATCGCCCAGTGTTTCTTTAATTGTTCATCGAGTTCATCTTGTTCAACGCGACAATGCAGTACAACTTGCTCGTTCGTTCTGATTATCTTCGGCCGAAATCCGAAGAAACACCATCCCAAGCGGCAGCGTATGGCGGCGGGATCGAGTTCGCCTGCCATCCTTATTTCGTGCGGTATGCATAGCTGCCAGTGGTCGCCTCCGATGAGCATTTGCGGTACTCCTGTAGTGTAGCATTCATCGGCGAGGTCCTTGAGATGTTCGTACTTGATCATATCGGCTTTGTTTATGATCTGGCTGCGTAGTCCGATTCCGCGTACTGTTCGCAGCGTGATGTCGTAGCCTGTCCCGCCTCGCGCTGACCGTATCTTTGCCTTAACGGTAGCTGTGTTCGTTCGGTGCGCGATATCGCCTATACCGCGCACGCATAGCGGTGAAACAGGGCCAGACAATCCGATCTGTTCGGCGATGTCCTCCTCGATAAGGCTCAGTGTCGAGGCGTCGTCCAACATCGCGAAGATGTGTGCTTCTCCGCCCGGGCCGCTCACGGTGACGGGCAGTACTTTAAGTAGCACATTAGCAGGTTCGATCCCCGAGGTAACGTATATGCGAGCGGTATCTGGATCATTCTGCTCGTTCGGTGCATGTGTTATCTCGGCCTGCGTGGCGCGCGGCGCGCGCGTGGTGGGGGCGTGGCCTGTCCTCTCTCCTATAGAGTACACCGGCGCGGTCGTAGTGAGATGTACTGCGGCTTCGGTCTGTATTTCTTGCTTATCCGCGTGTAGCAAGCGATGGTGGGGATGCGGACAGCCTGGCACGTCGCATCTCTTCGCTCGGCAGTACTGGCGCTGATGTTTGTCGTTGAGGCAGCGAAAACACACCCTGTTCAGTCGCGCCCAGTCCCATCTCGCTCCGACGGGTTGGGCAGCTAATTTGCGGCAATCTGTCGTTCCATGAGTTCCTCCGCAATATAAGCAGATTGCGCGCGGGTTCTTCGTGGTGGCGTTCGTGGTATATACCACTTTCGAGGACAACGGCTGCGACGAGCGCGACTGGGACAGAGCAGGGCGGGCAACCGGTCGGTTCGTGTTGCGCTCATACCGCGCCTGCGCTGACACGGAGTTCGATGTCGCGGTAGCAGTCCGTCGCGATGTTAGAGGGGCTCTGGCGTGCGAGTATTTCATTTCCTGCTCGCTCTCGTACATCAGGAAGTCCGACAGCTGGATTATTTCAGCTTCGTCTGAGTAGCGGTGTGCGCGGGCGTAGTCACACCATCGGCTTCGTAGATGGGGGCTCAGGCGGTCGGTGATTTCCCTTATTAGCATGGGATTATCGGCGTAGTGACGGCGGTCGATGTCCATAACTGTAGATACTATGTTTGCGATCTTGATTGCGAAGTTATTTAGGTCATGCGCTGTCGGCCCGACGGTAGGCAGCCGACGCAGGTCTTCTAGTGCTTGGTCGAGTAGTACTTCGCTCCGTCCGTACTGTTTCTTCAATATGCGCATGATGAGGTCTGGACGAGTAGCTGTAGCCAGGACGTGCTGGACGCAAGCCTTGGCTTCTCCTTTCAGCGCCACTCGCAGTCTCGCCACGTTCTCGTACTCGGTAAACTTGTATCTTGTCGCCGTCTCGTTGTATGTGTTATAAAAACTGCGCCACTCGCTGACATTACCATAGAAAGCAGGTAATTCGTATATTTCTTTCGGTGCAGGTCTCGCAGCCCTCTGCATTTTCTCAAATATCTCGAACATACTGGCGGCGATGCTCTCCTGTGTCGAGATGTGCGTTCTTGGAGTTCTCGCATCCGGACTCGGCGAACGCGAGTACTGTTGCCTCCTTCTCGCGGAGGTCTTCGGTTCGGGGGTGAACGGCCTTTCACGTTCATAGGCTCGTTCGGGTTCAGGCGAGAGTGACCTTTTCCGTTCGCGGGTCCTCTCTAGTTCGGGGCTCGGCGATCGCTCAGCAGGCCTCCTCGTTCTCGGAGTCTCGAACATCGAGCGTGGTTCAAGGTTCGGTGCTCGACGTTTCGATGCCGGCTCGCGTGTCTCGTACGCCCAATCCTCAGGTTCATAATTCCTCGTAAGCGCCTCAGGTTCCGCGGCCTCGATCCCCAGCCGCAACGCTTCGAGTTTTTTGTTCAATGCTTCCGCTTCGCTTAGAAGTCTTCTTTGTTTTCCCCGTAATTGTTGCATAAGTTCAATGCCTTTGTTCCATGGTTCTATTGTTCGGTGAGGTGCGAAGGATACTTGTCGTGTCCGATCATCCTCGCGAAGTTCCCGTTCCGTATAAGTTCGTACGGAGTCGTCGTTCGGCGCGCTCGTTGGCGCTATAGCGCTTGCGGCACGTGTGTCCAGCGCCGCGGGCGCCGGGCGACTAACTGTGCGCGCATGATCTAGCGCTCGCTCGAGTGTAAGCGTTCCCCCGTCGGCCGGTTGCGATGTGGGCGGGGCTAATGGCTCGCTCCCCTCCATATGCCCACGTGCGTCGCCGGTCTCACTGCCGTCAGTACTGCGCTCGTCCTCGGTGCGCGAGGCTCTGGCTCGTTTCATTTCGGCGGCCTCCGCTCCAGCCGCTAGAAAGCGTCTTCGTTCTTCATCGTCGTGAATCGACGACATTGATCTCGTCGTGATTCTTCTTCCCGTCATCGCTGCGGTGCTAAGGTTCCGGGTTCGTGCACGCAGTCGATGTCTCAGGTTCAGTCTGAGGGGTCCGGGAACACGATGCGGGGTTTCAGTAGATCGGTCGCTGCGTGTATCCGCTGGGTCAACCATCCGTAGTTCGGTCCGAAGTGGTTGACGTTGCTCGCAGAGGTTCGGACTGGTTCGCTATCCGGTTCGAAGGACCAAAAATGTTGAGTACAGCGTACCCAGCATTGCCTGTCGATAGCTCCAGTTGGCAGAGCTCGGATACACGTAGGCCGGATCTACTGATGAGGAGGGCTGGAGCGGCAGGAGGGCTTTTTCCGATTAATAGGCAGGTTCCATTTTTCTTCTTTTTATTGTTCCTCTCTTGGTGGAGGTCAGCTTGACACTGCTCCATACAAAACGCGTCGCGTATATATACATCACTGGCTGTGATTTTCAGCCAATCATAAAAACATGTCGACCAATCAAAAGGCAGCGTATTTCTGTTTCATGAAATCTCAGTCTGTTCCGTTCACTAATTCTACTGGTCCGTAAATGCTACGCGTTGATTGGTGGACTTCACATTGTTCGATTTATACTAGCCTACTTTCGCTAAGTTCTAATCACATTTACCTAATTTTAATTAATCCATGCCGTAATGTTTACAATCATTGTTTGTAAATAAATACTACACGTGGTTATCCAACGTTTACAACAAAAACACATGCGGAGTTGTTTACATTCTAAACAATAGGCGCTCGGATCTTCTATTGTTCCCGGTTTACCTGCAATGTTTTGGGTTAAAACCTTTATTTTAAACATTGCGTTGGGTTATTGACCCAGGGGTCCATTGTATCATTTGAATAGGTAACTGACCTATATTTAACGGGCTATACCGTTACATTTCTTACGTAAATTAAGTTCTGGCGAGGTATCGAATGGTTCATACATAGTACAAAATGCGACATTTTAAATCTTATACGCTAAGTTCAGGCGATTAATATCAGCCAATAGGCGACTTCTAAGGTTCGATTCATACATTTGCGTTCATGAAATTGCTTATACATTACTGATCACTTATATCTAACTTAATTACGTGAGGATCATTTATTTACATGATTTATCTTATTTCTAGGCGTTCATCGGTCGTGACGTCGTGTCGCTAACACTAACGTTACCGACACTTGCAAAGTCATGGTACGGATACCGGAAGGCTACCACGATGTCCACGATCTACTAAAGCGATTCAGTTTAGGCCCTAATCTAAATCTAAATCATTTAAGAGATCATGGTATAAATCTAAGGTTTCAGTAGAATTATTTTGACGGTCGTAGTCTTGTCTCTTTGTATGTTGTTTTATCACAGAAAGTTGTTCCTCCACGACCATGACTTATCATGGTCGTTTCATGTACTTTATCGCTTATCATAAAGGCGCTTAGACATTTTAATTACTAACAGGCGTTATGCAAACGAATCACCATGCGTATGAAAAAGACGTCGACAAATGACTTGCATAGTTATCCATCAAAGTAATCACGTGTGAATTTCAATCAGTACTGGCGAAGCGGAACCATTCAACCGTTGAAAAGACGCGACATACCATACATACAGGTCTAAATTTAACTATAATGCATAGACAAACAATCGTACAGACGTCGCATGGCTGGACGAACTATGCTGCAATAGGTACTAATTGGTAGAGTTTGTGCAGAAAGTGATGGCGTCTGGCAGGATATACAGTGTGGGGTGAAAATTTAAACGGTGCGTTAATAAGGTGACCAACAATCATTTTCACGTATAGTAATTAAAAATAAACTTTTTTTTTGGATTTTTTTTTCAGTTTTTGTTACTTGACTTAAAAGTTATCAATACGAGTAACTTATCATTTTTGAAACATTGAAGACTGACTAGCTACGACATCGTGATATTAAGATCCAGTACTAAGGGTCCATAAATTTGAATAACAATATCTCAGAACTTAACCATTTTGAAACATCGGGACCTTTACAGGGTTATTGCGGATAGTCTAAAGGTGCGTTTAAACCAAAAGAGAACCACCAACGAAATCTTTCTACGAAATCAACCAATCACGTTTTGTGTACCGATCGAATTTCGTAGAGTGGGAGGTTAGAACAGCGAATGCTCTTTTAGTTTGAACGCACCTTTAGGAGTCACTCATTTCATTTTTCTCCCGTGTTAAAGGCCACACACTGTATATCTCATGTAGTTACATAGGTTGAAACATTTGGTGTTTCTATAATATATGTAGGTATTAAAGTGCACATATGCTTTATATAACTACGCGATACGATATAACACGGCCCTATATAGGTACCTATGCACCCTGGCTAAAGTGGTTAAACCCTATTTCGTCTTCATTTCGCTTCAGAGAATTTGTAAGAATAGTCGTTAAATATTACAGCAATCATCACGTCACGATATACTGTCGTTAAATCCATTCGTAAATCTCTGTATTTCATGCACACAAAATAAAAATATAAAAAAATAATCGAACGATCATTAATTCGAAGCGTAAGTGATTTAAGTATCATAAAGTTTAGCTGGCAACAATATGGCTGACATTATTGCAGTTTAAAGTACGGATTTAACCTTTGCTGTCAACCTGGCCCGTGTTGCATCACTTACAGAAACGCCCATGGCATTCCGCTTGCTGCCGAGCAGGCGACTTGACAGCTCTGAAAAACCAGTATAAGAAGCCTTCTTTGCCAACCGACTTCATAAAAATGAGGACTTTTTCAATTCGAAAGTATGTTTGTTTCCTCAGAACTTTCGACTGGGTGAACTGATTTTGATGATTCTCTTTTATTTGAATGCTGATGCAATTAATGAATTTGGTCCAGTTCTGATAAGGCGTCCATGAGAAAACCATATAGGTACTCGTAAGTCTTAAATTTGCACGACGAATGGACGAGTAACTCAATATCACATAATTCCTTTTTTAATCGACTACAAAAGTTTAAATCCTGCACCAAACCAAAGCTTTCTGTTTAGCCCAATGGTTGACTGGTAGAGAATGCCTTAAGGGCCTTAAGGCGTTAAGTTCGCCATTTGTACTCTTTTGTATTGTACAATAAAGATTAAATAAATAATAAAACAAACCGAGATGGTCCCGGTGGCATTGAGTCGGGGTCTGATGAAGGGATCTTGGAGAAATCGATTTAAGTCGGTTTTCTTGTTTTAATTTGGTGATTATCGTGTATAATTAAGTACATGATACTTGCGCATTTTTTCTTCTTCTTCTTCTTCGTCGTTCCCTCATGACTGAGGATCGTGACCAACAACTATGTCCTTCCATTTTTTGCGATCAAGGGCTATATGGGCTGCCTTCTGCACGGAACCACAGGCTCGTCTAATAGGGTCCGACCATCTTGCTGGGGCTCTCCCTCTAGCACACTTGCCCTCTAGTTGACCCAGTATGATGTCACGTTTATTTTCTTAAAGTGGTGAACAATTTGATACAGATTCTTAAAAAAATGAATTCAGAAACATAATTATATCGACATTACGTACCATGACTTTGCAAGTATCAGCAACGTTAGGTTTTTGGCGATACGTAAAGCAGACCGCTCGCTTCAATGTCAGTGCGAGTGCGGTAGAATGCATCAAGGTGGATTTAGACCAAATGAGCGAATGCACATTCGACCCCACTCTACGAAATCAACGAATTTCGACGAATCACGTTTTGTGTACGAACGAATTTTGTAGAGTGGGGGATAGAATGAGCATTCGCTCGTTTGGTCTAAATCCACCTTTACGTATCGAGTAAAACCTAACGTATTCTTTAATTTCCAACTCATGGCACGTCTACAAGGTAACGTAACGTCACATTACAATGTAATTTAGTAATCGAGTGAACCCAATTCATACGAGTAGCTCGCCAGTGCAACGTGAATACACCTTGAGGCACAGGCGAGGATCGTGACTCCTCCAATCGTTAACTCTTAACCTTATTGTTATTTCAATGAGTTGCACTCTACTTACCTAGTTTTTGCTATGGACAAACACGTTGCTATGCGTGTAAATCTAATACGGGCGATAAATTAAACCAGGAAGGAATTCATTAGTTTAATCATGAATTATGAGGTTTTTTTAAAGTTACGTTTAATTATAACCTCAAAGATTTTTTTAAAGATTTTCGTAGCAACAATGTAGGTACGGGCGGGAAGGTTCTCGAGTGGTGGCTACGTACCGGAAGGGGCCCCATAAAGTGGACTGATAACCTGGTGAAGATCGCAGGAGTCTGCTGGATGCGGGTGGCACAGGACCGGTCATTGTGGCAATCTTTGCGGGAGGCCATGTTCAGCAGTGGACGTCTTTCGGCTGATATGATGATGATGATGATGATGATGATGAATGTAGGTACGAAGATTTGTTAATATTGATATGGCAGTTATGTCATCTGCTTTTGAAATTAGCTGTCAACGAGCGTTTAACTCATAACTTGAGTGTGTTGCTCTACATGCGCGCCGAATTATTTTGTATGGATAAGTGTTGTTCTAATTTTAAGTAAAAGTTATCTAAATGTACTTATTATGTCCTAAACTAACACCCGTTAAGAGCTTCGCCCGTATTAGACTTACACCCTGTATTTATTCGATACGGAAGGCTAATTCGACTTATTAAAGACGTTTATGGAATTGACTCTGGTATTTGTCCTTTGTACCGCTGTATTAACCCGTAATGGTAAACTAGATGTGATAGCGGAAAATACCCTATTATTACGGCTTCAGTACAATTTCTTGTATGTCATTATTACCCCCAGGGGCTTGTCCATTAATCACGCCAAACTGTATAGGGAGAGGGGGGGGGTCAAGAAAAAATCACCAATGTTACTTTTCTTTTAGATCACTTTTTAAATATTATAGCCAGACGTCAAACCCGGAACAAAAGCTACCTATTAAAAAAAACGTTGGAAATAAATAACACGTCATATTGGCTAGCGGGGGAGGTTCCTGAAAATATCACCAAATATCACCATGTGGGAGGGAGGGGTCCAAAATAGGCCGAAATCGTATGACGTGATGGACAAGCCCTTGACATAGCATTTCTTTGATATGTTGATACTACTTATTGATTTGTCAAAAGATGTAAAAAATACGCTGAATCGCGCCCTAGATAATATACGATTCAGGTCTAGAGCTCAAAGGTCGAAGTCTTTCGTTATTCATATGTCAAACATATTTCTTGCTTAGTTTACTCAATAAAATACATGTTTGTCAGCCTTTTGATGTTCCCTTTTTGTTATTACTAGGCAATTAATGTTCTAATCGATATCTGTTTCACATAGTTACCGTTACCCCATTAGTCATATTAGTTTGTAACAGAAATGGGTAAAGTAATATACTTAATTAAATAATTAAGTGCTTAAATTATAATTGACGATTAAGAAGGCGGAACAATAACATTAATCGGTCGGTACTGGGTGGGTACGTAATGTACGTATACCTATTATCCATAGTCCAGTCATTTAAGTTACAGAAGGGGTCATAAGTCTCCAAAATGGTGGTTTCTTCGTTATGTACAAGTAGCTATAAATTGAATACTTAGCTTTATCGATTTTATTGGTTTTAAAATCATTTGTAAAACATGAAATATACGACATATGAGGAGTGTCTTTTCAAAAGGGCTTAAAATTGAGAATAACTTAAATTCACAGTTTCGATTTCGAATTTTAAAGTTTTTTTTGATATGGTAATTAAGTAATTTGACATAATATATATTATGGCATTACTTACATCTACCTAAATTATTTTGTTAAAACCAAAAAAGATTAGAGATAAGCCGTTTTGATACGGACTTTAGGAATTAAGCCGTTTTGTTGAGGCCTTTTAAGATATAACGTACAAATAGTACCCAATTTTTTTTTCTTATTTATGCGATTCATTCAGTCACCAAGCTTTAAATTATGAAGTCCTACAAAGAGTTCTAATTTATCTTAGACAATGGGGGTATAATATACACTTATGACAACGCCTGTCGCATTTTCATATTAAAATGAATAAATAGGCCCTTATGATCCGGGTTTTGTTTATTAGTCCTTTTTTAAAGACCAGGGTCGCGTTTTATAAAGTTACAATTTACAATTTCGCTGTTTGCCTCTCTTTCTAGCCAATTAGTGCGTGCGTTAGACAGGCAAACAGCGAAATTGTAAATTGTAACTTTATAAAACGCGACCCAGGAAAATATTTATATAAACTTGAAACTTAAATAACATACGTATTCTTCTATTTTAAGCAAAACCCATAGTTAAAAAAAGTGGAAATAAGCCCGTTTGAAAAGACACTCCTCATATATACATAGGCACGCATGTGCCTTCACTTTCTGCACAAACTGTAGGTAATGTTATAGAGGTTTACAGTATTTGACATTCATTCATAATAATTAAGAGCTTATTGACATAATGCGAGTTTAAATCTTATTATGTCGTTGCGTTCTATGGTTTCTACCATCAGAACCAATTCCAGTCGAGACGTTGTTAGTAATTGACGTTTATTAGCTACTACCATACACAAGTGAATAATAAAGACTGTACAATTTTATTTAAATTCCTATTTATTGGGTCTACACGGATACACTCCGACCCTTTGGGATCTTTTGTGTGAAATTAATTAATAAATATTCAAAAAATGTACTAAAAATTTAATCTCGTATATGTATGTCGACGATTACTTTAGTCTCTTCATAACACAATACCTAGCACTGGACACCCTGTATAAAATGTATGGAAAATATGAAATACTTTCGCTACACTTACATGTATTATAACATAACGGATTGAAAGTGCTCATGATTCTGAGTCGAAATGACATAAAATATCCAAATTATGAAGTTTTTATTTTAACTACAAACGGATAATACTTTAATTTTTATCCTGATGTTCCGGGCATGACGTTAGACCCGATGCCATTGGATGTTGTGACTGTGAGCGTTGTGTGTAGGCCTAGTAGCAACCCTAGCCTAGAAGTGAATAATCAAGACCAAATGCGGGTAGTTCACGAAACGCGCGCGCGTTTATACATTTTCTCGCCAGTTTGCCTGCGACGACGGGTGTAAATGCCCGAAACGTCAGGATATAATTAAACGTAAGTTTACGCGATTAAGACCCGTTTGTCGTTAAAATATGAGTGATAATTATGAATGTTTAAATCATTATATTATTAGTACATTGTGCATCAAGGGTACCTCCCCTACTGACATTTCTATTACTCCCTAGAGAATTCCACTTTTCTATTACTCTCGCTACGCATGCAAGCAATGGCGCGCTTAGACAGCAAGTGTGATGAAAAAAGTTTTTTTAGGACCTAACCTAACCTGTCTCTGGTATTACTAAATGCCATTCTGGTTAATTACCACTGACTTCAGGTATATTAGTCGTTTGATTGAAGTGAAACAATTGATGCGAACCGCTTCGTTCGTAGTTACTAAATAGTTGCTAAACCGTAAACGTATGAAATGTTATTGAATACAATACGACTAATACGAGTAAATAGTAAAGATTATTAGATTATTATTATTGGATAATTGGGTCAAAATTCTTTTCGCTGTCTTTTTTTACCACTCTGTCACGTTTTAAGTTACCGTTTCGACTCAGTATATAAAAAAAACCGGTGCAGTTGTATTTCTTTTTCATGCTAGATTTTAATCCATACATGAGAAATTAAAAACAAAACATCATCTCATACAAAAATTACAACTCCGTCACGTTTTTAGGGACACAAAATAAGACAACAAAAAGAATTTTGACCCAATTACCAGAATTACGTTCCGCTATTAACATCATATAATGGCGAAACTAAATCCTACATACAGACTTCGTTGGCTCGGTCACTTACTCACAATGGGAGAGGATCGGGCAGTCAGAAAAGTTTACTCCGGGAGGCCAACCGGACGTCGACCGATCGAGCGTCCCAGGGTGCTTCCAAGTTGCCAATCGCTAACGCTTAATCGTCAATCGTAAACAAAAGGCAGGCAGCTGACTTTTGTCGCACTGATATGAAAGAGTGACAGACAGGGAAAACTACGGTACGCTACTAAGCTGCAGTTAGCTGTCTTTCGTTTACGATTGACGATTAAGCGTTAGCGATTGGCAACTTGTCTAAGCACCCTGATCAGCAAGCCTACGCTAAGATGCCATTCTGCAATCGTATACGATAAGCGATATGTAAAAGTCACGTGACCATTTCCATACATTATTATGGTCACGTGACTTATCGCTTATCATATACGATTGAAAAATGGCATCTTTGCTAGGCCTCCAGATCTTACACAATATAAATGCCTCAATATAATTTAAATGTGTGGAAAGATGATAAGTACTCGTATGAGATAAAAGTAAGTAAGCCCACAACCGATTATGTCTAATAATTACCTCATTACGGAATTCGTTATTATTACAATTGTAAGATTAAGCATCATTATCAAGCAGGAATGTCGTCCTACTGGATAACTGAGTACCTTTAATTTTTATACCTGATGAAGCAGGTTTCTTACCTATTAGCAACCGGTAGAAGAACTGCTTTAGTAGGTGTACATTCATACATACATTATCAGCCTATATCAGTTTCACTGCTGGACAGAGGCCTCTCCTATTACCTTTGCATATGGACGAATTAAGAGGAATAATAGGAGGTAAATGACCATAGTCGCCATTCTGGGTTGGCGATAGCAGTAGTGTGTCCACTATGATGAATGATGACGCTGCTGCCCGCCATCAATATTCCATAAATAAATAGTCAATGACACTTCAATCCCTTAGTCAACTCTTACGACATCCGCGGGAAGAGTTGCGGTGATGACAAATGTATTCTTACACTTACACGGCCAAAGGAATCAATCGTTTCCTGATTTAAAGTCTATCACCAGTCATCGTC
The DNA here is from genome assembly GCA_025490895.1 of Thaumatotibia leucotreta. Lineage (NCBI taxonomy): Eukaryota > Metazoa > Arthropoda > Insecta > Lepidoptera > Tortricidae > Thaumatotibia > Thaumatotibia leucotreta. Next base: position 12,627 of record JALPQI010009405.1, read on the forward strand.
ACTAAGTAGTCACACTTTCTCATTAGTGCGACAAAGACAGTTAGCTGCCTTTCGTTTACGGTTGACGATTAAGCGCTAGCGATTGGCAGCTTGTCTAAGCACCCAGGAGCCATACCATGAGATGCCGCTACGTTAAGGTGCGTTCAAACTAAAAGAGCATTCGCTGTTCTAACCTCCCACTCTACGAAATTCGATCGGTACACAAAACGTGATTGGTTGATTTCGTAGAACGGGTGCTAGAACAGCTAATGCTCTTTTGGTTTTCGCACCTTTATTATTAACGCGCGTTTACTTCCTATCCGGCTAATACGAGCGGGATGGATATAAAATAAACGCTCGTTATGACGTAGCGGTGGTGGCTACGTGGTTTAGACGATTGACTTTCAATCCGAAGGTTGTGGGTAGGGTTGCCAACCAAAGATCACGGATATGCGGGGACATACGCGAATAAATTGCGAGACTTGGCTATTAAATGCGGGACGATTGAGAAAGTATTAAATAAGTGCACAAAGGGCATATCAGCAAATATAAAATAAATATTACAGACTTTAACGGGTTTTCCTGTAAACGTAAGAAACTATTTTCTGTATTTTTTGCCAAGTAGTAAGTAAATAGTCGCGGATGTCGCGAATCGCGATACATTCAAATGAACATGACGCAATCTTAAATTGCTCTAATTTACGTATTCATATTATTATTTTTAACCGACTTCAAAAAGGAGGAGGTTAACAATTCGTCGAAATCTTTTTTTTTTTTTTATGTATGTTCCCCGATTACTCGAAGACGCGTGGACCGATTTCAAATATTCTTTTTTTGTTTGAAAGGGTATACCTTCTAGTTGGTCCCATTGTCACCGAATCCAGATCTGATGATGGGATCCTGGAGAAATCGAGGGAACTCTTCAAATGTTGTAAGCACACATGACATTTTTCATTTATTTTCGACGACTAATCAAGTATTTGCATCTAGTCATGAACATCTTAAGTTGGTGATCTGATGATGGAAGGTACAACTCATTAGCAATTAGGAGTTGGGGGATAATTCTTTAAGTATAACATATTTCGTATATTTTGGAAGCTATTTGAGTATTTGCCTTTAGGTGGTCATCCTTTCATGTTGGTGAGCTGATGATGTAAGGTACAACTCCTTGGAGATTAGGAGTTGGGGGATAATTCTTTAAATATAACATATTTCATATATTTTGGAGGCTATTCGAGTATTTGCCTTTAGGTGGTCATAGTCTCATGTTGGTGAGCTGATGAGGAAAGGAATAACTCCTTAACGATTAGGGGTTGGAGGATCATTCTTTGTATATATAACAAATGTCATACATTTTCGAGATCTATTCAAGTGTTTGCTTAGTAGTTATGACATGTCGGTTAGCGGTTAGTGATTCTTTAAATAATATTGGCATGCTAAGTCTGTTACCTTTGAAATTGTTTTTGTATTCATATAAGTTCGCCAGTTCAGGTTTTATGGCCTACTACAGTGCAGTACATTCTAATTATTATAAGTATTTAGAGCATACTGAATAACGATTTTATATTTACACTACTAAAAAGCAAAAAATAAAATATTTTGAAAATAAAAATAAAACCGCCTTCAAAAATTCGCCCGAACTAAAAATTTAAAAATAATTTTGGTTCCTACTTCTTAGGATTTCCTACCCAAACCTTTAAACCTTTTACCCTATTCATTGAAATAAAACATTATGGCTAGGTACCCTACAGATTTCTTAGAAGTCGGTGCCAAGCCAAATATGTTCACTTTGCGAGTACTTATATGTATTTGATAGAGGTTTGTAATATACTGTCACTCCGGTTATGCTTTCATGAAAATGACTGAGGCAGACCATTCTGTTGATAAAAGCGTAATCGGAGTGACAGTAAGTTACAAAGCTCTATCTAATATATACCTATGAACGTATTCGGCTTGGCACCGACTTCTAAGAAATCTGTAGGGTACCTAGCCATAATGTTTTATTTCAATGAATAGGGTAAAAGGTTTAAAGGTTTGGGTAGGAAATCCTAAGAAGTAGGAACCAAAATTATTTTTAAATTTTTAGTTCGGGCGAATTTTTGAAGGCGGTTTTATTTTTATTTTCAAAATATTTTATATTATTTCTATTTTCCAGTTTAGTAAGTATTCCCTGAAAAGCGGGACAATCGGCGTCCCGCGCGAATCCTTTGCGGGACGCATACTTCAGGGCCCCAGAAACGGGACGCCCCGTATATATCGGGACGGTTGGCAGCCCTAGTTGTGGGTTCAAATCCTGGCTCGTACCAATGAGTTTTTCCGAAACTTATGTACGGAATATCAGATGATATTTACCATTAGCTTTCGGTGAAGGAAAACATCGTGAGGAAACCTGCATACATCCGCGAAGAAATTCAAAGGTGTATGTGAAGTTCCCAACCCGCTTAGGGCCAGCGTGGGGACTGTAGCCCGCCCAATCCCTCTCATATATGAGAGGAGGCATGTACCCAGCAGTGGGACATTATATAGGCTAAAATATTATACAGGGTGTTTTTTTTTCGACCGTTCAAATTCTACGTAGTGAATGTATAGGTCATACTGACCAACTTTTACTATGGGGAAAAAGTCGAAATCGCGAAAAAAAAATCAGCTGTTTCATACATTTCGGCCGGCGTAATGCCGCCAATTTGTATGAAACAGCTGATTTTTTTTTCGCGATTTCGACTTTGTCCCCATAGTAAAAGTTGGTGAGTATGACCTACACATTCACTACGTAGAATTTGAACGGTCGAAAAAAAAACACCCTGTATAAATATTATAACGTAGCGGCATTTCATGGTAGAGCAGGTAACGTTAGGTTTTATTTGATATTGTATAGCAGGCCATCGCGCTCACTCCAATATGTCAGAGCGAGCGCGATAAAATGCATTATAGAATAGCATAGAATTGTTAAGTCCTACATTATGATTATCTTCTACATTGTGCACATTTACCGACTCTTGTTACTGTTTTACCTATTTTTCTAGTTATTTTTATTTTTCACTTTTTAGCTCGGTTGCCCTGAAAACCAACGTCGTGTCATCTGACACGACACATGCTGAGGCATCCGTTTTGGCGTTCAAATCCTTACTGTTTATACTTGTATTTATTGTTCTGTATTGTATGGCACCAAATAAACCATTCTTATTCTTATCATTACGTATCGAGTAAAACCTAACGTATCCTTTACTTTCAAACTCATGGTACGGCTACAATTCACTACTATTTCAGGCCGCGTGGGCGTATAAAATATCGGATCAACACAACACGTGTCCCGGAAGCGGAGTGATTTACTCGCGGCGTCGTTCACTGTTGTTTATATACCATAAACTATGGAAATTGACGAATATTATTGCGATTAATAAAGGTTTTTTTTAATTGCTTGAATCTTGCCGTTCGTAGCAATTACATAGTTGAAAGGATATTTTAAAGACAAACGGATCTTAATCGCGTAAACTTACGTTTACTTATATCCTGACGTTTCGGGCATAACGTTAAACCCGTGGTTGCAGACAGTTAGTTGAAAGGCCGTTTCCATTAGGCAAGATTAGTAATAAAATAACATAAAATAATATTCATATTTAAACCTAATTGTAACTTGTATTGTATGGTTGTTTGTTATTTCTAAAATAAATCAAATAAGATTATAAGAAACATAAGTAACAGAACACGTTGCGTTGTCAAATCCAAATTCAAAATATTATTTAATTCAGTAAGTATACTACTGGATTGGTATACAAAATAGAAAATTTACTTTATGCCGAATATGTTTGGAGATGCACATAACTATAAGGTCTCCAAGCACCTCGTATGTAGTACCATAAGATAAACAGGGTATGTATATAAATCAAAATGTCAATGTACATAATGAATTTTAAAATAAGTGTTACTAGCCCCATAAATTCAATGATTTGCTTATCTTTCGACTCCATTGAGATAATATTGACAAGCTCAACAAACGTAACGTTTATCCTGTTTTGTTGCGCGCCACAGGAAGAGCTCCCCTTCTGTCAATGACCATTCAACTAAACTGGATGACTGGAACTCTTAATTAGTTAACGGACCCTGGTATATGTATACAGAGTGGGCCCTGCAACAACAGTTCCTATATTTTTTATTATTTTAAAGTCGGAAAAAAACCAAAGGTGCTTCAAGCCCATCTACAGGGTGTGTACTCTATACTGGAGCATAATTGAATGATAATGACAGTTAGTATAAGACCTCCTGTTTTGTTGCGCGCCACAGGAAGAGCTCCCCTTCTGTCAATGACCATTCAACTAAACTGGATGACTGGAACTCTTAATTAGTTAACGGACCCTGGTATATGTATACAGAGTGGGCCCTACGACCACTGTTCCTATATTTTTTATCATTTTTAAGTCGGAAAAAAACTATTAAATCAATCATATCTACAGGGTGTGTACTCGATATAATTTAATGACAGTTAGTATAGTAAGTAAATAGTTGTATAGTAACAGTGTTAGAATTTTAGTTTTCAAGTAGGTACAGTGGTATTCAGAATCGCATGAACGATTTATGAATGATATAATTCATAAACTACATAATTAATATTCATAATACTTCTAAGTTTTTATACCTACGTTACCAACGTTCCACCTCCGTGATGACCGGACGTTGATGAACTTGGTATTTTTTTAAGTAGTAGTTATTTATGATGATGATGATATACATACATAGTAGTGTTACCTTCTACTTAAAAACACAAAACAAATTATTTAATACATAATCATTTGATTTATTTTTTTTGATTTGATGAGGAAAAACGTGTATAATGGGTCCTTTTTTTTTCAACCTAAACTATACGAAAATAATTTCCGACATGCTTAATTATTTACTGCTTCATATTTTTCTCCTATTACGGTGTCCACTCTGTATAGTATCGTATCTCTGTAATTTATTTAATGCTCTTTGAGCATAGTAGCAAAATTGCAGTTGAAGTACTTTTTAAAAGACGAATAAACAAAGGAAATATTTATTGTAAGTAATACTTAATATTATATTGCACGGATACTAAAAAAAACAAACCTTTATCTTTGTTTCACCCATTCAGATTCCACACCGCTATTAGGATTTCAAATGTGTTAGCCTAAGAAACTTATCTCTGTACTTAGTTCTAAAACAATACTACATTTCATTTCTCCTCGTTCCTAGTACCATAAATATGATGAACAATTTTGTAAGTTTAATCTTTGTACATCGTTAGAGCCATTTTGTGATTACTTAATAAGCGATATGCGAGCGAGCTTTGTATGGAAGCGAACACGCCACGATTTTGATCCGCAATTATAATAATACTTTATAAGTTTTATTATTCTACCTATTAATGTTAGAAATCGTTTTCGAATCGCTCACATTTCATAAAACTCTTCGCATTAGTAGATACATTCAAAATTGACAGATACACATACCCATACGCAACAGAAAATTGGTACTGCAATCACTAAACGACTCATACAATTTACAAATACAGTTTATGTGAATATATTCATTCGTTCATGCCATAAAACTACCCAATATCATATTATGGATAACTACATTCAGATACCAATAGCTGCACTATTAGCTGCCGCGAGTTATTAACGCGGACTTACTTTCTATCCGGCTCGCTCACACCATACGTGAATTACGTGAGTACGAGCGGGACGGATAGAAAATACGCGTACGCGTTAACAATGCGGCGGCAGCTCATGGTAATCACACTGATCTGTTATTACTTTTGACACAGTTGCGTATACATGCACCAATTTAAATGCCTGGTTTTGATTGGATTGCTGACAATTGGGTTCATAAATACGATGATATGTTAATCCCGCACACCAAAATGCACTATGCTATAGGAATACGTTCGAACTACTAGGTTTCAAATAGTTGTACCCAATAATATTGGTAACTATGCCTCAGTAAATAAGTAAACTACTAACTTTTATTCACTTTGGAGTTTTATCATTCATATTTTTAATTTTAGCTGCCGAAAAGGGTGTGAGAAAGAAAATGTCAAAAATAAAATATGAAAACTTCGTTCAATTATTATGTGTTTTCTCGCAGAAAAAGACTCTGTGTCGACACCTACTGTAAAATGAAATAAAGCACATATCTATTGATGTTTATGTTTCATGAATGCAAAATTTCGAGCGACAAACAGCCCGGCGACATTTAGCGCGTCTCGATGAATCTATTGTCTTCTGGTGACCCCGTGTCGCGACAACATGGCGTTTCAACACACGGCATTTGAAGTTTTCAGTTTAATTCGTCTTCGTTTAGGGAATAAAACACTTCATGTACAAAATTAAGACCTATAATCTCCAGATTAGCAAGCTGAAGTGGCAATGGGCAGTACACAATGGGCGCCTTAGCGCGAAGACCATAGTTATGCAGAAAACGACCAACTTTGATTGTTTTACAATCTGACTTAAGCTTTAAGACATTGAGTTTGGTCGCGTTCTGCATTGACAAAAAATTTAAGATACAGATAACGAAAACGTTATAACTACGGTCCTATACGCCTAGGTGTTGTTTTAAGTATAAAATACTATCATATCATAGGTCAATGAAAAGGCTATACTACTATATTTCAATGTTGGTTAGAAAGTTAGAATATAAAGTATCCAAGTGTCAAACTTATACTCTCACATATGTAAACATTACATGTTTTTCAGTACAGGTGGTGCTTTTTTACGCACTAATGCGAGAAGTGGTTCATTTCTTGTCAAGTAGAAACCATCCCAGGGCCATCTGTACTGAAAAACGTCGTACGATACACGTGCGAAAAGGAAATTCGTAAAGGTGCATTCAGACCAAACGAGTATTCGCTATTTTATCCCCCACTCTACGAAATCAACGAATCACGTTTTGTGTAACGAACGAATTTCGAAGAGTGGGGGATAGAATAGCGAATGCTCGTTTGGTCTGAATGCATCTTAACTAGTATTGATTTAAAACACTCCCTTCGCTCGTGTTTTCATTTATCGCAACTCGCTTCGAACTTCATTTTTTCGCACTTGTATCGTAATATACTATTATGCATGTATCTTTTGCACGATAACGATAACTGCAGCTTCGACAACAATATTAATAAGAGATTTATTAGATACTACACACAAGTGGCCTTACAATAACAATACCTATAACGTAATAACTATCTGTAGTAAAATCACGCGTAAGCTACAAAACAATGAGAATTCTCTCGAGTTTTGGTTTTAAATTCTTATCTTAATCTACTTACACTCTACTTCTACTATTGTATACAAATTACCTTCTTAAACTTAAGCAAATAAATTCCGTCGAGATTAATTAACGTTATTCAATAAGGAAAAAATATATAATTAGATTTGTTAGATGCGAGCTCTCTTATATTCATTAAACTCGGAGCTGCAAAATTGCATAGACCATAGACCTGTCATGTTGACCACTTGTAGGTACCTACTTACATCGTCATTCAATGGAGTTTCCACAGGATTATTGATATAAACAAGGACATCCAAGGCGAGTTTAAAATGCCTTCAAATACAATTGTGCAATATTGCAGAATATAATACCTATTGATAAATAGTATTGTGCGATTGAGCCGCAGATGGGGCAGGACATAGGTACCTACTTACATAGTCATTCAATGAAGTTTCCACAGGATTATTGATATAAACAAGGACATCTAAGGCGAGTTTAAAATGCCTTCAAATACAATTGTGCAATATTGCAGAATATAATACCTATTGATAAATAGTATTGTGCGATTGAGCCGCAGATGGGGCAGGACATAGGTACCTACTTACATAGTCATTCAATGAAGTTTCCACAGGATTATTGATATAAACAAGGACATCTAAGGCGAGTTTAAAATGCCTTCAAATACAATTGTGCAATATTGCAGAATATAATACCTATTCATAAATATTGTGCAATTGAGCCGCAGATGGGGCAGGACATAGGTACCTACTTACATCGTCATTCAATGAAGTTTCCACAGGATTATTGATATAAACAAGGACATCCAAGGCGAGTTTAAAATGCATTCAAATACAATTGTGCAATATTGCAGAATATAATACCTATTCATAAATATTGTGCAATTGAGCCGCAGATGGGGCAGGGGCAGGACATAGCACTTTTCTTAACACCTCGCATAATATACATATTATGATGGCGCAACGTCGTCGTTCACTTCGTTGACAAGTGCAATACACTAGAGCTATAGCTAATCAAAACTTTGATGGACCAATCACAAATATTTTAAAACGCGGTGTAGGTTAGGATGCTTAATTACATATACCTACATATAAATAAATATAAATATTTTTGGACATCTTTACACAAATCGACCTAGTTCCACGGTAAGCTCAATTAAGGCTTGTGATGTCGGTACCAGGCGATGATATATATAATAGATAGATACATATAGATACTTAAATACATAAACAGCCATGACTAAGACTCAAATATTTGTGATAAATAAATACACAAATAATGCCCTCGCCGGGATTCGAACCCGGAACCTCCAGCTTCGTAGGCAGAGTCACTACCAACTAGACTACGGAGGCTGACAAACGTATATTTAAATTAATTCGTGCAGCTTCTATAATTCATTTGTTTGTAGCGTTTTTTACAAATTATGTAGGTAGGTACTTACTACTTACGCATCTCTGCTCTATTAATTAATACGTATGTCAACTTCTGAAGGTGGGTTTACACCAAACGAGCGAAAGCTCACTCTATCCCTCACTCTATGAAATCAACAAATTTCGACGAATTACGTTTCGTAACGAACGAATTTCGTAGAGTGGGGATAGAATGAGCATTCGCTCGTTTGGTGTAAGTCCACCTTAACACGTTCGACGCCGCGCCGGTGACACGCATATGTGACCGAAAAAACTGTACTCCTATGCCAGTGACACACATACGTGATCAAAGTAATCTTATTCTTATGCCACTAGCATTAATCAAGTTCTCACTCCTATGCCAGTGGCATAGAAATACGAACGTTTTTGACACAGTGCTGTGTCGCCGGCATAGGAGTACAATCTTTTCGGTCACACATGCGTGTCACTGGCATAGGATTTATATCAGATAATTTCGATCAGCATAGTATAAGCACTTTGTGAAACAGTACCGGAGGCGAACGTGTTAAAATGTTGTATTCTCAACACTTTTGAAAAATTCAAGCATGATGTAGAAAAACAAAAACAAGCCGAAAATGTTGGAATGGATGACAAATTCAGAGCTTACAACATTTTTAGCACGTGTCTGAAAGCCCTGCGACCTGCAACATAGTGTTCTTATGACGAAACCAGTTTAACATTGTTCGCGCCTCAAGACAAAACCGCAGATAAAAAGTTTCACATCTTATTTCACTATCGGTAGCCGTTTCGACATAGTCGTGAGAAATTAACTTAATAGACGCGCGGTTCAGCGGTCCTAACGCGAAAAACGAAATGCGTAAATTTCGAGGTTTTGTCTCTCTTACTCTAATGACGTCTTCGTTTGAGTGACAGAGAAAAATCCTCGAAATTTACTAATTTCGATATTCGCGGTAGTAGGCCAGAGTTCGAAACTTCACTATTGTGGCAGATTGAGCCACATGATATTTAATTGAATTTAATTACCGTAGTACAGGGCGCCGTGTGGTGACGGCAGTAAGAATACATTTATTTTGATTTTTGATTTTGATCACCACCTCAACTCCTCCTACGGGTGTCGTAAGACTCGACTAAGGAATCGAAGTGTCTCTGACCATTATTTGATAAAAGATTCATGATGGGCAGCAACGTCATCTAGTGGACACATTACAGCGATCGCCAATCCGCTTGCCCAGCGTGGCGATTATAGGCATTTACCTCCTAATGCGTATAAATATACGCATAGTTAAAAGGAGAGACCTACGTCCAGCAGTGGACTATCACAGGCTCATGATGTGATGTGTGATATGAACTTAGTACAAACTTACACCTTTTTTTTACGTAAGTGGTAGAGACGGAGATATACTAAGGAATGACAGGTGAATATCACTATCATAGTATAGCTCCGTCTCTGCTACTTACGTAACGTAAACGCTTACAGGTGTTAGGCTGCGTTTCCACCAGAGATGTGCGAGGATGTGTTTCCATGACACCTCGCTCGAGTCATTAATAGGTGCCATTTGTATGGAAACACATCCTGGCACATCTCTGGTGGAAACGCAGCTTAAGTCCGGAGTGCAAGCGCGATAGAATGCTTTTTGCTTTACGCATCGAGAAAAAACTCATGATAAGACTACTTGTGTCGCTTAACAATCACTTGTCGTACCATAAAGTACAGGAAAGTAAAGGATACGTTAGGTTTTACTCGACACATAATGCATTTATTTAGTTTCACCTGTCCCGTTGTCTGTCGTTCTGTAATCAAATCTTGCAACTTAAATTTGATCCACTTCCCGGTTTCCGATTGAGCTGAAATTTAGAATGCATGTATAAATCGGATGACAATGCAATGTTATTGTGACATAGAGCTGATCTGATGATGGAGCTGGAAGGTGGGCATAGGAACTCCGTAATTAAATGATGCAACCCTATCGAGTTTGAGCTCAATAGATTCGTCTTGACAAGTACTTTGATACTATATGATAACCAGGGTCTGATGATGGAGCCGGAAGTAGGTGGCCATAGGAACTCCGTAATTAAATGATGCAACCCTATCGAGTTTGAGCTCATTAGATTCGTCTTGACAAGTACTTTGATACTATATGATAACCAGGGTCTGATGATGGAGCCGGAAGGTGGCCATAGGAACTCCGTAATTAAATGATGCAACCCTATCGAGTTTGATCTCATTAGATTCGTCTTATAATAATATAATAAATAATAATAAATTTTATTAAAAACCAAGTGTAGGTATACAATAATCAATAGTTACATTGTTGCATTGATTGAGACTTACAATAATATATGTACATCGTTTGTCCAATAACATTTTCTCTGATACTTATAATAGGTAAAACCTGAGCTATAAGTAACAGATACCTTCCAAGTGACTGAAGTTTCGTTTAAAGAGTCTTGACAAGTACTTTGATACTATATGGTAACCAGGGTCTGATGATGGAGCCGGAAGGTGGCCATAGGAACTCCGTAACTAAACGACGCAACTCCATCGAGTTTGGGCTCATTGAATTAGTCTTGACGAGTACTTTGATACTATATGGTAACCAGGGTCTGATGTTGGAGTTGGAAGGTGGCCATAGGAACTCCGTAATTAAACGACGCAACCCCATCGAGTTTGGGCTCATTGGATTAGTCTTGACGAGTACTTTGATACTATATGGTAACCAGGGTCTGATGTTGGAGCCGGAAGGTGGCCATAGGAACTCCGTAATTAAACGACGCAACCCCATCGAGTTTGGGCTCATTGGATTAGTCTTGACGAGTACTTTGATACTATATGGTAACCAGGGTCTGATGTTGGAGCCGGAAGGTGGCCATAGGAACTCCGTAATTAAACGACGCAACCCCATCGAGTTTGGGCTCATTGGATTAGTCTTGACGAGTACTTTGATACTATATGGTAACCAAGGTCTGATGTTGGAGCCGGAAGGTGGCCATAGGAACTCCATAATTAAACGACGCAACCCCATCGAGTTTGGACTCATTGAATTAGTCTTGACGAGTACTTTGATACTATATGGTAACCAGGGTCTGATGTTGGAGTTGGAAGGTGGCCATAGGAACTCCGTAATTAAACGACGCAACCCCATCGAGTTTGGGCTCATTGGATTAGTCTTGACGAGTACTTTGATACTATATGGTAACCAGGGTCTGATGTTGGAGCCGGAAGGTGGCCATAGGAACTCCGTAATTAAACGACGCAACCCCATCGAGTTTGGGCTCATTGAATTAGTCTTGACGAGTACTTTGATACTATATGGTAACCAGGGTCTGATGTTGGAGTTGGAAGGTGGCCATAGGAACTCCGTAATTAAACGACGCAACCCCATCGAGTTTGGGCTCATTGGATTAGTCTTGACGAGTACTTTGATAATATATGGTAACCAGGGTCTGATGTTGGAGCCGGAAGGTGGCCATAGGAACTCCGTAATTAAACGACGCAACCCCATCGAGTTTGGGCTCATTGGATTAGTCTTGACGAGTACTTTGATACTATATGGTAACCAAGGTCTGATGTTGCAGCCGGAAGGTGGCCATAAGAACTCTGTAATTAAACGACGCAACCCCATCGAGTTTGGTCTCGTTTGATTCGTCTTGACGAGTCTCTTGCTTTCGTCCCATATTAATTATATATGATTGATTGGATGGATGACCCAATGCCAAGGTGAGCACGTGCCGAGGGCTGAATGGTATGAGGAAAAAGAATGATCAGATTGATATTAATAAAATAATACACACGGACATTAACAAAACAGGAGGTCTTCGAGGATTGTCTTGTCTTGGGCTTCAACTGTGCATAAAATGCAGGGAACTACTGTAGATCATGCTGTTATTTATCTAGGCTCCAAATTGTTCGCTGCTGGTCAAGCTTATGTAGCTTTAAGCCGAGTTAGGTCTTTAGCAGGTCTTCAAATTGAAGAACTTGACTGCTCCAAGTTGACGTCGAAGAAACCTTGTAATGTTGATGCATTAAAAGAAATGGATAGAATGAGAAACGTTACAAATAACTAACAAGTGATTACATAATTTCAACATTATTGATATTTAAATCAGTACATATTACATATCATGTGAACGAACTACGGACTTCATAACGGAATAACGCTGCTACGCGCTGCGATCTACGTCGTAGTAAATCTCGAATTAAAAATAGAGGTACTAAAAAGTTAATAATAAAATTAAGGAAAAAAAACCTTTTTAAAAACAAGCTTTTATTATTTGTTTATAAAATTAACTAAAAAGTTAAAAATAAATTAACTCTAAAAAGAAATATAACACTTTGTAACTTGACTGTAACCTTTAACGACAAATAAGCGTCTTCGTCTAGGACATAATAATTCCATATTGTACAAATTTATTTAATTTTAACACTAAAACTTTTCACCATACATAATTATTCAATCTCGTCCCCCTCTTTATCATAGTCCCCATTTATAAATGAAAGCGTGTTACATACAACAGAAGATTTTCCTCAAGCTATCACAATGTAACACGCTTTCATTTATAAATGGGGACTATGATAAAGAGGGGGGACGAGATTGAATAATTATGTATGGTGAAAAGTTTTAGTGTTAAAATTAAATAAATTTGTACAATATGGAATTATTATGTCCTAGACGAAGACGCTTATTTGTCGTTAAAGGTTACAGTCAAGTTACAAAGTGTTATATTTCTTTTTAGAGTTAATTTATTTTTAACTTTTTAGTTAATTTTATAAACAAATAATAAAAGCTTGTTTTTAAAAAGGTTTTTTTTATTTTTTGAAATGGGCTTACTCATGGCCACAGACTAGCCAAGGACAGAGACGTGGCCTACGCTGGAGAGAATTTGCCCAGAAGGTGCCTATTCACCCTTGATTTGATACTAAGTGTCTTTTGACAATACGGTAGGATACGTTAGGTTTTACTCGACATATAATGCATTCTATCGCGCTCGCACTAATACTCGTACCTACATATTGGAGCGAGCACGATAGCCTGCTTTACGTATCGAGTAAAACCTAACGTTACCGATACTTGCAAAGGCATGGTACGGCAACACGCGTGCGCTACATGCGGTAGGCGGGGCCATTACTGTAAATACGCCTCTTCTATTATGTATCCCTAATCTTATTACTTTAGCGATGTTGCAACTTAAAACAAAGTAAGGAGGCAATGTCATTATCATATTTAATCATAAATACATACATTTACATAATAAACACGCTATTTTCGTTTGCAACGTTTGGAGCTTTACAATATCATAGATATTCTTATTTTTCCCAAAATTTCCCTTGCCCAGTTACATACCGAGTAGGAGCGGGATTGTATCGTATATACAGGGTGATTTTAAATCAAAAGCTAAATTTTAGATCGTTCATTCTGCAGCAGACTTTTTTTTCGCGATTTCGCGATTTTGATGTTGATTAAATACTAAAACTATTGATGAAGTTTTACTATTTAGCCAACATCCAAATCGCGAGAAAAAAACAGTTGAAATAAAACTATGAAAACGGATAAACTCGCGTATATCAATTACATTTAACTTCATCCCATTTCGAACACTTTACAGGGGTCGTGGTCTGCGGGCGACAAACAGTTGTTCTATAGAAACCCTGATGATATATTAGTAGGCAAAATTTATGCAACAGCAGATTTTTGGTGCCATAATGAAAGTTCATCAAAAAGACCTCAAACTTAACCGCCTACATATGGCCATGGCCAAAAAAATCACCTGATATATCTCGGATAAGATAGCTCTGTCACGTAGTACCTAATTAAGTGAAACAACACATGTCCCGATAAACGATAAAAACTTGACCATCGTAGGACCACAGTATTTTTCAGGTACCTAGACAATTTTTTAATACTGTACTTTGCAGTTTAATTACCATATTCTTTTCTTGAATTTTCTATGCGACTACATTATGCTGAAAATTTCCTCAACGAATCCTCATAACATAAATACATAATAAGTACCTCATAATCTCATAAATACATAATATTTTCTTCGGTTACCGCGAGGATTACACATGAAATAAAACTATTTCTTATTTTGATGGAGGTAGATCTATCAAATTTCCTCCATTGTCAGTCGCCCGCAGACCACGAACCCTGCAAAGTGTTCGAAACGTCGGAACGAAGTTAAAGTTAATTAATGTACGCGAGTTTATACATTTTCATCGTTTTATTTCTCATGAATACAATATACGAGAGTGACTGAACTACTTATTAACTTATTACTAAGCTAATCTAAAAATAGGCGATTTGCCGACCTTGACCATGATTACGGTTTCCATGTCTCATTTCAGACACGTATTGTCAACAACAATGCTAAACGGAAAGACCTATAAGTATACGCTAGTACGTAAACGGGTCACACGCACACGTATGACATGTAGGACACATATCAACCTTGCGGCCAGCCCGCGGTTGCCGCCAATAACTGACGTCATAAACTGACAGTAACTGCGACCGCACTTGATTGATTCAGCGATAGGTTTTTTGCAACTAACATTAAATAGTGCAGTTGACGTTTGAGGCGAAATTTTACATTTTTGTTTAGTACTGTATGCTTAGCACATAATCTTTTGTTAATATAGCTAGTGAAGGATGGGAGATCTATCTCGCGGCGACATATTGTCGCACCAATCATGTGCTAAGCCTGCAGGATGCTTAGCCAAGTTGCCAATCGCTAAGGCTTAGTAGCGTATCGTAGTTTTCCCTCTGTCTCTCTTTCATATTAGTGCCACAAAGACAGTTAGCTGCCTTTCGTTTACGATTGACGATTAAGTGTTAGCGATTGGCAACTTGTCAATTGTCTAAGCATCCAGGAAATCGTAAATCTTGTAATGTTTAATTTTATCGACCCTTCTGAAATCCTAATACCGTCTATCGGGCCTATTCTGAGTTCTTCAACCGCACAGGCAACTGAAATGCACTTAATTGACCATCCTGTATGTCTGCGTAGGTACTTATAACAACAAATTATTTTGGCGCTTTTAGATGATGGAGTCAACAATCAGTAGCTACTGACGTTTGGAAAAAAGTTACGACTAAGAAAAAAATTAAAAGTATTTTGGTACCTATTTGAGTACCAACATTCTACAGATTTGAATACTCGTACTTTATTTGTGCAAAAGACTTCCCAATTACATAAGCTTTAAAGCAATTCTAGAAGATTTAAGTTTTCGTTGGTGACAGTGCCGGTTTTTAACATAAAACTAAAACCGTGCCATATATGTGTCATTTTCACACTTACGAGTACATACCAAGTCATAACATGACGGTGACGATGGGAGACCTTACAATCTGAATGGTAATAAACTTTTCTCAAACTTGCTACGGAATGTTGATGTTACTTACTTTAAATTAAACCCGGAAATACTATGTATCCGGTGGCATATGCTAAGATGATATGTAAAGAGATTTCATGTATTTATTTCACACCTAGAACTGCAAACAAACTGTCTTTTGTTTTGAAACGTCAAATTGTGACACTATGTCTTGACATTCAGCCACAGAAAAAAAAATAACCTAAGAAATAATGTCTATACCACCAGGTAAAAGGATACCTCAAACAGATTTAACCCTTAATAAGGCATCAGTCACACCTAAATTTCATTGGGTTTGACACATATTCATTGACAGAATAAGTTTCAAAATGAGGTGGTAAATATATTACCATTGCCTTATTAAGGGAACAAGTTGGGCGCGAATGTTTTTTTTAATGTTGTACGATACTGTACTATTGGTTTATTTACAAATCAAATAGTATGGTTCGGCGAAATCAGTTCGTTTTATTTCATGGCAAGTTTGTGAAAAGCACTATACAAATCTCAGCGAGAAACAGGGTTACAGGCCGCGTATTCCTATCTGGCCTCAGTTCCTTCGGCCAGATATATCTACTTGGCCTGTAACCCTTCGTTTCCCGTCCTCTATAGTAATGTACTATTACCGATATTATATAACGGACTAATTTGTCCACAAAAATCGGTTGCATTTTCGTTCACATTAATTGTAACGGAAACAAAAATAAGTCTCCAAGCTAATCGTAAGTACTGAACAGGCTTTGATGTTTAGCTTTATACTACTTGGTTAATCGGTTAATTAAACCAAATTACCGTAATAAGTAAATAGTCGTCTAAAACCAAAATGCGATCGCAATTAGCAGCGTTAACGGTTCTGCTAAATGGTTTATTGGCCACTAATCAACTACGAGTAAGAAATAATGACGTTAGTACTATTATTACATAACTGAGAGAATTCGCGTAGATAACGTTTCAAAAATATTTATCAAAGAATTTCGAAGCTGCGGTGAAACGCACGACATAAACTCACTTAATAACATAAATAAAAATTTCCAATGCTTGATTGTATTTATAGTAGGTAGGAAAATAAAATCTCATTTCTCATCTCAAAAAGTACGAGTGTGGTCCAATAGTAGTTCTACAAAAATACAAGCCGAGTCGACATAGAATCTATATATTTCTCCGTCTAATGAATAATCAGAGAGATAGAGACTGACTGATAAAAAAAAATGCAGTCATAAACTTCCGTTTTTAGGCGCGCGTGATACTGTCATACCCATTACGCATTCGTTCTAGGCACATTATTATTATTTTATGCAGAAATATTTGTATAAATTGTACAGACAAACAAGCAACGCACGGGTATCATCCATCCAAATAGTTCTATTACCTACAATTTTACAGTATTCAGATTCCATTAACTGTGTATCAACCTTATGGCAATCAAAATTTATAAAAATCGTTTGACGGTCTATCTATTGTTTATACCGTAAATCATCAGTTAGGAGAATATTCTTACCGATAAACCGTCCGTAATAAATTGATTCAAGGAAAAGACACCAGACAACCGACGTTACATAAACGAAGTCACAATGAAGAGTAATCGCAATGCGCACGCGATCTCGCGCATTAAATAAACATTGTTATTGTCACCTGTTCATGGATTATTTAAGACATATACGATGGCACACCGTCTATTATTTTAATTTAAGCAATGCCCATTTGACCATGACCACAAAAGTTATGCCAAATCCGACCACAGACAACGTAATGGTCACTTTCGTTTTTATCTGTTTTACGCCATTGGGTAACAGTAGCGGCGCGTTAACAGTAAAATTGTGATAGAAAATTATTATCGAGGTTTAGTAAGCTCGCCCTGCTGTAATAGTTACAATACAGAAAACCTTTTTACTAACGTTTTGTTATAAGTATATAACGATATGTGAAAAAAAATAAGTTTGAAACTAGTGGTGATAAATTAAAACACAACCAAAAGGAGTGTTTTCAATCGACACGAGTTACGAATTTCCTTTTCGCACGTGTATCGTACAACATTTTTCAATACAGGTGGCCTACTGAGGTTTCGACATGACAAGAAATTAATCACTTCGCGCAATAGCGCGCAGGGATCGGATACCGGTATTTTCAACCAAACCGGTTTTGCCTCTAGACGTCAAACCGAAATAATAGTGTTCTCGTTTTCGGTTACCGGTTTTTAAGCGGTTAATATGAGAGAACTGTTCTTCAGCAGGTTTTGTTTTTGTTGAATGAAATTAACCGGTTTCTACGTCAGAGATGTCAATGTCAGAGATACAACGATGGCTCTGAGTTTTGACTAGGAATATGGAGGTACCGGGTTCGCTCGTCGTAGCAGGCAAACTTTTTCCATATTTGCGTTTTATAATTTAGATACCGAGAAAAATCGTTTTAAGAATTCATTAATATGCATTGGACACTTTACTTTAAAGGTCATCATCATCTTCATCAGCCTATGTACGTCCCACTGCTGAGCTCAGGCCTCCTCTCATAAGAGGGTATGGGCAAGTCTCCACGCGGGCCCAGTGCGGATTGGAGGCTTCACATACACCTTTTGAATTTCTTCTCAGATGTAGGTATTTCCTCATGATGTTTTTCCTCACCGAAAAGCTATCGATAAATATCAAATGACATTCCATACATAAATTCCGAAAAACTCAGTGGTACGGATGGTGATCGAACCGACCACCGCCTGTTTGAAAGTCGAGTGCTTGAACGACTAGGCTACCGAAGCTTCTAAGGTCTTTCTTTAAAGGTCATTGGGTGTTATTGACCCGCTTTATGATTTTTCACGTACAGAGACCAAACTAGCTTTAAAATAGAGAATTAAATCATTTCCTTACCTATGTATCAACCAGGAAAAAAAAGTTATTCGACAGTTTGTGTCCGAGATAGTGTTTTAAATGTTTTTACTTTCAGCATTGTGTAATTCCGTAAACGGTTGTGACCTACTAGTCGTAGTAGGTAGCAGACGTTGGTCTTTCAATCTGGAAGATTCTGGGTTCAAACCTCAGTTCGACCAATGAGTATTTTGGAACTTATGTACGAAATGTCATTTGATATTCAGAACTAGCTTTATGGTGAAGGAAAACGTCGTGAGAAAACCGGTCTCTAATCTCAATAAGGCGTTTCCACAAAAAATAGTGCTACGTTAAATCATAAGATTAGGTTGCCAAGCGGACCCCAGGCTCGCTAGAACTGTGACTGGAGCCGAAATAACGCTAATAGGGTGCTGACTGTCAGCATTGCACAAAGTATTGTATTGTATTTAGCGATGGGCAATTTCTGAAACATTTCACATATTACACATACATACTTCTGAAAATTACATAATTGACAAGAAACGTTTCTGAGAAAAATGTTACCGAATAAATTTCACTTAAATTTCATGTCACTTCTCCGCTACTTCTGACACCAGTAGAACGGATTATGATTATTAAATTCGTAACTTTAGGCGGCCTTTATACCTGTAAATTTTACGTAAGTACAACTTACGAAAAACTGGACGAAGCTTTGTGCAAGAATGAGATATTATCACTATCTCATTCTTGCATATAGCTTCGTCCCTAGATTTACGTAATTAACTTACAGGTGTAAAGCCGGCCTTATACGAAGGACGGAAGTTCAAGACCGAGTTTAGATTTTTTTCAGTTTTTTTTTGTATATACAATATACAGGTTGTCGCTGACTATGCTTTATAATAATAATAACGTGTTGGATCTATATCCCCGCGCAAGCCTATCAAAAAACCGGGATTTGTAAGCCCGTGATCCTCAAGGAGATACAAACATAATAATAATAAATCATTTATTTCGGACAATTTTTATAATTAGCTATTAGCAAATTTATAATTAGCTATTGCATTTGATTAATGTCAATGTCTGATATACCGATTTATGACTTAATCACAATAAAAAGGTGAGTCTTAACATGCGATATCAGTGTATTGCTGGTTGAAGTGGCTGTTATAGATAAATAAATTAATTGACAAACTTGACACTTATTAACCAGTTCAATAAAGTTTCACGGAACGAAATAAATTCTGTTCTTCATAAATACCGGTAACCGAAATTGATTCGTTCTTTATGAAAACGTTATTGCTAATTATCGGTTAATGACAGAACAGAAATTTAAACTGTTTACGAACAATATTAACCGGTATTTTGAAACCGGTTCCGATCCCTGATAGCGCGTAAAAAAAGCACCATCTGTACTAAAAGAGTACATAGCGATACAAGTGCGAAAAAAATGAATTTCGAAACGAGTGGAGATAAATTAAGGCATGACCGAAGGGAGTTCTTTAAATCGACATGAATTACGAATTCCCTTTTCACACGTGTATCGTACGACGTTTTTCAGTACATATGGCACTGCGAAGATTGGGGTCAAATTCCTTTTTATAACGTAACGTATTACCTTCCCCAGAATATTGTTGAAACAACGTCTATTTATTACCAAATTATCGATCGCACTAATCGGATTGGTAGCTATTAAAAGCAAATTCATGTTTGTTGTGTATATTATAGGTACCTACATAGATTTCACTAATCCTAAAGCCTAATCTACTTAAGTATAGATTTATTGTAGGTTGTAGGTACCTACTTGCACATTTTTCAGTTAAAAATAACTGGGCAGGTATTTGATAATTCGCATAACGAACAATGCATTCCATCGTAAAATATGACCCTCTACCGGGTCCAAATTTTAGACAAAAATTTTTATAGCTGTGCATTGATTTGCAATGTTTACAATTAATTTGTTAAGAGTTCGATATCTAGAAAACGATAAGCAATGTTTTGCTTGGAGTGGTCTTTGCTTGTTCCATGCAGGTAGACATTAACCGTCATATTGGGATCTACCCGCCTATGAGCAGGTAGTTTATGATCTGACAGTATAAAAGGTTTCCGTCATGTATATGCTTTAGACAATAGATTAGTAAAATAATGAATATACTATACAGTCTCATAAGTACCCACTCGTCAGGCGAGAGAAAGTTGAGAACTAATATACCTACAGATCCTAAACTTGTATAATGAAATGCCCAATGCACTAAGTTTATATTAACTTTAGTACCCTACACAGATGATAACTAAGTGGTAGTCTTGTGTAGGTATACTCGTACATAGTTACATACCAGTAGGGTTAGCATTCGCACAAATTGATGCACCGCGAGATCTATCCGTCCCTCTTTTATGAGTGTTGCCAGTAAAAGACGAGAAGACTATACAGGGTGTAATCGATAAGTGTTTACAGGCCATAATTCCGTAAATATAAGAGATATTAGAAAACTTTTAACTGATATCGAAAGTACGTTACCCAACGAGTAGAATTATAGTTCGAGAAATATAAATTGAACGTTTATTTTTACTATAATGTAGGTAGAAAGTTACCAATTTATATTTCACGAACTATACATTAATAACTTTTTCAAAATAGATGAAGTAATATTAAAAATACTAAGTTAAAACGCTCCCATACAATTAGTATCACGACTTACTAAATACTAAAAATGTATAGAAGGGTTTGAAGTTTTGGGATATTTCTGATTTTATTTT
>JALPQI010009406.1:0-53899 GCA_025490895.1 Thaumatotibia leucotreta
ACTGATTTTATAATATTGACTCTATTTTTGGGCAAGCTTGAGACTATATTATACAGTAGGCCGAAGTCGCCCCGTTGACGCGAATCCGAATGCGGCGATGGCACGCGAGTAGAACAGGGCTATGCATGAATCTCCAGAATCTCCACTGCCTCGCCCACACCCACACACCGTTGTCGCATGCGGAACCGTCGCTAGTGCGGCATCAGTCATAAACATCCAAAATCCCGGACATCTGGCGTAAATCCCATTTCTTCCCCAGACTTTACATTGTACGGACCTCTATTCAGGTGAATATTGTAATTCAATCACATGAAAAGACAATTCTGCTGATACCCGGAGGGATGGCAGCCCTAGTCATAAACAGCTCATTTACAGCCCGGCCACGATATTGGTCTAAGGCAACCAGCGGCGCGGAGAGTGAATCCATGAGTTGGAGCGGGATGCCGATTTGGGCCGATTGGGATAGCACCATACGATACGTTTTCTGCTAAGCCGGTAGCCTTAGACCGATGTCGTGGCCGCGGCGGTAGAGAATACTAGTGGTACTAACGGCGTGGTGCAGCGCGTCGGTGAGCGCGCGGTGCAGCGTGCTGACGCAGTCGGGCTCGCTGAGGCCGGCGCGCGCGGGGCTCAGCAGCAGCGCGCCGGTGTACAGCGCCATCTCATCCTCGCTCAGCTGCGCGGCGCAGAGGTCGCGCACGTAGCGCAGCGCCGCCGCCGCGAACGGCGCCTGCGACCAGGCGAACCGATATTTAGTTACCAATACAAATATTTTATTTCGGAAATGTTAACTTTCAAACGTTACATGGATGCTGACCCCCACACTAGTCGACGCCGGTTCCGTGGGGGAGATTGCAATTCACAAACAAAAGTGTCAGTAGTGTACATACCTCCTTATTAATAAACGTCTCCTAACATAGCAATCCGCTATGTATTGTTTGTACCTTTCCGTCTTATCAATATGACATCTAGAAAAGCGCAAGGGACAAACGATACTTAGCGGATTGCCACGTTAGGATAGGAGACGTTTATGAATAAGTGGGCTAGGCGTTTTCAAAATAAGTGTAAGTACCTGAATTGTGCCATATTACGATTAGTGTGATATATGTCAGTTTTATAACCATGGTTAACCGATAGTTTGATAGCCATAGGAAATACAATACCTATATGCTTAGCACAGGAGTGGTACTTCAGTATGTCGTCACGAGATAGATTTTCCATGTTTTACTATATTGATAAAAGCACTAAACATGTGTTTAGCCTACTGTAGTGGTACGTATATTCATTATCCATGTTCAGTCAGATTTCATTGTAGTAAAAAAAGCGCATCTTATTATTTATTATTATTATCATTTATATACTTAAATACATACTCGTATACAACCATGACTAAGGAACAAATAGGTTTTCTATGATAAACAGTAATACACAAAGGAATGACCTTACCGGGATTCGAACCCTTGACGACTTGGCTTACCGACTAAATAACAAGTGAAGTTGATCTTTCCATTCCACTGTTCCACTCCCTATTTAAACTTACTATAAGTGTACGGACATCTACAACGATATAAAGCAACATACCATCGTTAGTTTATGATAGTTATAAATGTTATAATAGATAGAATAAGTCACTCACGTCATAGACTATCTCCAGTTGGCTCTGAGTAATAGTAGTGCCGTCGTCGAACATGATGCAATCCGGGGTCGACAACCGTGTCACCCTCGACAGCCACACCTCGAAGAACCCCAACTGGAAACATCACACAAGTCACGAGGGTCCATTTTATACCTGCCGCATCCCGCTCGAACACAAAACGGAACCTAGTAAATATTATTTAATCCGCAAATAATTGCACTTTCGCCGTTCACATTCACGCTACAATCGATATAACACAGAGCTAGTTCGTGCCTAGTTAGCCTCTGTCGTTCCTGAGTTAACTGTACTTTCCAAGAGATTAACACAGACTTACCTCCTGTTTGGTGGGAACTAGAGGGATAGAAAGTAAGTCTTCGTTAATACTTACGGCTGCAGTTCTTGGTGAGCACACAATGTCGAGTAGCGAGGCGATAGACAATTTGAATAACTTTGATAAATGTTACACGTATGCAATGTACAATTGTATATCTATTGTGTCAGAAGCATTCCATGGGCTGTCCTGTACAAACGCGTGTATATTCCGATAATTTGAGAATTCATCAGTTATCAGTAATTTTTTTTTGGGAAATTTTAACTGCTTTAGTTCCGAATGAGAATTCGATAAACCCACAATTTTGAGAAATCCGTGTTTGTACGGGACATCGGTGGACTTTTTCGTGGAATGCATCATCAATATCTTTAAGATGCCTAATGCAGAATTGTTCTTTTTTATACAGTTTTTTGGATATAATTGAAGATGATTACGATACGTCCTTATTATTCCTAACAATTTATTCAATCATCAATTAATTAATAAGCTGCAAATTAGTTATTGCAGTATCGGACGTAGATACATTATGTGGACAAAGTACTCTAGTGATGGAAAAAAAAACTTACCAACAGTGTTATAGATGGGTGGTAACAGGTGGAAATAACCCAAGCCTGACAAGGGCAAACCGCGTCGATCGTCGTCCGCGGTAGCCCAGACCAGCAGCAACAATACCTTGATCAGACTAGTAGCAACAATACCTTGATCAGACTAGTAGCAACAATACCTTGATCAGACTAGCAGCAACAATACCTTGATCAGACTAGTAGCAACAATACCTTGATCAGACTAGCAGCAACAATACCTTGATCAGACTAGCAGCAACAATACCTTGATCAGACTAGCAGCAACAATACCTTGATCAGACTAGCAGCAACAATACCTTGATCAGACTAGCAGCAACAATACCTTGATCAGACTAGCAGCAACAATACCTTGATCAGACTAGCAGCAACAATACCTTGATCAGACTAGCAGCAACAATACCTTGATCAGACTACTAGCAACAATACCTTGATCAGACTAGCAGCAACAATACCTTGATCAGACTAGCAGCAACAATACCTTGATCAGACTACTAGCAACAATACCTTGATCAGACTAGCAGCAACAATACCTTGATCAGACTAGCAGCAACAATACCTTGATCAGACTAGCAGCAACAATACCTTGATCAGACTAGCAGCAACAATACCTTGATCAGACTAGCAGCAACAATACCTTGATCAGACTAGCAGCAACAATACCTTGATCAGACTAGCAGCAACAATACCTTGATCAGACTAGCAGCAACAATACCTTGATCAGACTAGCAGCAACAATACCTTGATCAGACTAGCAGCAACAATACCTTGATCAGACTAGCAGCAACAATACCTTGATCAGACTAGCAGCAACAATACCTTGATCAGACTAGCAGCAACAATACCTTGATCAGACTACTAGCAACAATACCTTGATCAGACTAGCAGCAACAATACCTTGATCAGACTAGCAGCAACAATACCTTGATCAGACTAGCAGCAACAATACCTTGATCAGACTACTAGCAACAATACCTTGATCAGACTAGCAGCAACAATACCTTGATCAGACTAGCAGCAACAATACCTTGATCAGACTAGCAGCAACAATACCTTGATCAGACTAGCAGCAACAATACCTTGATCAGACTAGCAGCAACAATACCTTGATCAGACTACTAGCAACAATACCTTGATCAGACTAGCAGCAACAATACCTTGATCAGACTAGCAGCAACAATACCTTGATCAGACTAGCAGCAACAATACCTTGATCAGACTAGCAGCAACAATACCTTGATCAGACTAGCAGCAACAATACCTTGATCAGACTAGCAGCAACAATACCTTGATCAGACTACTAGCAACAATACCTTGATCAGACTAGCAGCAACAATACCTTGATCAGACTAGCAGCAACAATACCTTGATCAGACTACTAGCAACAATACCTTGATCAGACTAGCAGCAACAATACCTTGATCAGACTAGCAGCAACAATACCTTGATCAGACTAGCAGCAACAATACCTTGATCAGACTACTAGCAACAATACCTTGATCAGACTAGCAGCAACAATACCTTGATCAGACTAGCAGCAACAATACCTTGATCAGACTAGCAGCAACAATACCTTGATCAGACTAGCAGCAACAATACCTTGATCAGACTAGCAGCAACAATACCTTGATCAGACTACTAGCAACAATACCTTGATCAGACTAGCAGCAACAATACCTTGATCAGACTAGCAGCAACAATACCTTGATCAGACTAGCAGCAACAATACCTTGATCAGACTAGCAGCAACAATACCTTGATCAGACTAGCAGCAACAATACCTTGATCAGACTAGCAGCAACAATACCTTGATCAGACTAGCAGCAACAATACCTTGATCAGACTACTAGCAACAATACCTTGATCAGACTAGCAGCAACAATACCTTGATCAGACTAGTAGCAACAATACCTTGATCAGACTAGCAGCAACAATACCTTGATCAGACTAGCAGCAACAATACCTTGATCAGACTACTAGCAACAATACCTTGATCAGACTAGCAGCAACAATACCTTGATCAGACTAGTAGCAACAATACCTTGATCAGACTAGCAGCAACAATACCTTGATCAGACTAGCAGCAACAATACCTTGATCAGACTAGCAGCAACAATACCTTGATCAGACTAGCAGCAACAATACCTTGATCAGACTAGCAGCAACAATACCTTGATCAGACTAGCAGCAACAATACCTTGATCAGACTAGCAGCAACAATACCTTGATCAGACTAGCAGCAACAATACCTTGATCAGACTAGCAGCAACAATACCTTGATCAGACTAGCAGCAACAATACCTTGATCAGACTACTAGCAACAATACCTTGATCAGACTAGCAGCAACAATACCTTGATCAGACTAGCAGCAACAATACCTTGATCAGACTAGCAGCAACAATACCTTGATCAGACTACTAGCAACAATACCTTGATCAGACTAGCAGCAACAATACCTTGATCAGACTAGCAGCAACAATACCTTGATCAGACTAGCAGCAACAATACCTTGATCAGACTACTAGCAACAATACCTTGATCAGACTAGCAGCAACAATACCTTGATCAGACTAGTAGCAACAATACCTTGATCAGACTAGCAGCAACAATACCTTGATCAGACTAGCAGCAACAATACCTTGATCAGACTAGTAGCAACAATACCTTGATCAGGATGAGCTGGTCGTCCTGCGGCAGCGTGTGGAAGCCGGGCAGGCGCTTGGCGAACTCCACCACCTGCTGCACGGCGGGCGTCATGCGGAGCGCCACGTGCTGCCACAGAGCGGCGCGAGTGTCCGTCGCGCGGTCCGTCGTCGACGACGCCGCCTCCTCGCCGCCGCTGCCTGCGGTGTATAAGCAATTTTTAGCGGATGCCAAAACCTAAGCTTAAACTGCCACGGAGCTATGCTGCGAACAGACAGACAGACGGACATGGCGAAACTATAAGGGTTCCTAGTTTACTACGGATACGGAACCCTAAAAAGATGCACACTAATACAAATCACGTAAGCACCTACTTAACTGGTTGGACTGAAGAATTTTTTTTTATTATGTCTAGAATTTTAATTATTTCATAATGCATTTAATATACGCCATAATATCTCAGTCACCCAGCCACGGTCACGTACAGTAAGTGCCCACAGACGTGAAAAAAATCATCCATTTCATTACCTAGTAGGGGAGCTGGGGGCTAGTTGTAGCAGGGGTAAGAAGTAACACTCAATTTTTACCTACTTAATGAACATTTAATTACACAATTTTTGACTTTATACAATCCTTATAAGGTAATCTATTACCCGGGCACCGCCAGTGACCCGTCCGACGGCGCAGAGGGATGTCATGAGCACGCGCTCCGATTCCGCCAGGTATTGGAAAAATAATCTTTCGTAAATTTTTGTTTCTTGGCAATGTTTTAAAAGATTATTATTTTTGTCTTTACAAAAATGTTAGATAATTTATTACAGTTTAATGTTATAAAACGTGTTTTGCTTGAAGCTGTGTAATTTTTTCGTAAACGTAGTTTCTGTTAAAAAATACACCATGGGACAAGTTGTAACACAATTGTGGGGCTAGTAGTAACATGCTACAACTTACAAAAAGAATAAAAATTTCTGCATATTTAAGACCAGTGCGGACAAATATTTTGGACGGAGGTCAGAAAGTTGGCATATCAATGTGCTGTTACAATTTCTGCAAAAAATATGCCACTTAAGCCAACCTAATACTTGAGTACAAATACTAAAAAAATATAATATAAAACCTACCGCTAAACCTATAGCGGCTGCCTTGAGGTTGGGTTGCAAGGTTTGTGAGGAGCATCGGTGCATCTGTGGAGCGATGGTTGGGGAGGACGGTCACCATGGCCTTAGTTGCAAGAAGTGTGCTGGGCGTTTTCCTCGTCACCACGCTCTGAACGAGGTGATTCGTCGGGCTTTGGTGTCGGCCAATATTCCCTGCGTGTTGGAGCCTCCGGGGTTGTGCCGCACTGACGGGAAGAGGCCGGATGGTCTTACGCTTGTTCCTTGGCGGAGAGGGCGGTGCCTCTTATGGGACGCTACGTGTTGGAGTACTTTTGCTCCGTCCCATCTGAGCGGCACCATGAGATCTGCTGGGTCGGCTGCCGAGTCTGCAGCTAGGCAGAAACATGCCAAGTACTCTGTCTTGGAGCAGGCGTACGACTTCGTACCGGTTGCAGTAGAAACTGCGGGATCTTGGAGTGCGGAGGCCAAGGAGTTCGTATGGGAGTTGGGTCGGCGACTTAGAGACAGGGGGTGCGACCCTCGTTCCGGATCATACTTGGTTCAACAGATCTCCTTGGCAATACAGCGTGGCAACGCGGCCAGCGTCATGGGGACTTTTGAGCCGGCTATGGTCCGGGGTGGGCCTCGTACCTAATAGATTTAATTAGTGTAAATGATTGACAAAGCCTGTTGCGGATGACATCGTTTGTAAGAATGTGACGAGGCCTGTGGCTAAGCTGTATCTGTTTCCCCCTGACGAAACCTGTGTTGTGGATTTTGAAAGACTGTATTATTTTAATGTTTGTTGAATAAATGAATTTAAATTTATATAAAACTAATTTCCAGAAGTCTGATCATTACTATTGTGATTCTAAATAATCTGTGAGATTTAAACTGCCAATATTATTCATAAGCTTAGATAAAAATAAGATGTAAAAATAATACTAGAACGAAAATAATTATATTGACTAGTTTTCCGCAATTGGAGTACAATTTTGTTTTGTTCAAAGTTTATCTTAGTATTGTATTGTATTACACTTAAAATAGATAATTTTAAGTGTAATAATTTTGTAAAACACCAATAAATACTTAAAACTATAGCAAATCAAATAATTCTTTTATTGTTACTAAGTACCCCATTACTGTTACAAAAAGCCCCAAAGACGGGGTAAGTTGTAACAGTCGATTATTTTTAAAAAAATGACCATTGATTAAATATTTACATAGATTTTTCTAATATTAATTACTGAAAAGCTAGATAGATAGCTAGTCTCTCAAGATATTCTTTTACATTCGAAATTGTTTGTATAGTCTCAGTTTTATACCCTTTTTTCCTAAAATTGTTACAATAAGCCCCCTGCTCCCCTACAATACAATTAGTTCATATTCTGTGAGGATATATTGTGGGGAATCTTAATTAATTGTTATGGTCGTCAATTTATATAATTCTCTAATTTTCTGCTAATTATTATTGAAAATATGCCAATCGTTTCACGTAACGGTTATACTGTCGTTGTAAACTTGTTTGAGTAGAATACGAGTGCAGTAGCTAACTTAGCTACTGCACTCAAACAGTAGGCACTTGCCTTCATTATCCGAGTCGTCAAGATGCAGCAGCACGGGGCGCGGCGTGAGCGAGCGCCGCAGCTCCTCCGTGTAGCAGTTATTGGCGCGGTGCGCCGCCGACACCATCTTGGTCAGCTCCTTCACCACGCCCTGGCGCAGGCTCTCGCCGTCCATCTCTTCCAGGCCCGCCACCGCCACCCCCGCCGCCAGGTTCCGGCTCAGGTCGGGCATGCTATCGGTGCTCACCACTTCCCTGGGCCTTTTCGGTACTCTGCCGTACCTCACAGCTGGGGAGCGAGCTCGCATTAGATACCAAAATAACTAGACGAAATATAGGCGAGTTCACAAGTAAAATTATGTTTCGTCACTGGCAAGTAATGTAAATACTAGAAAATGAAATTAGTAATGAGTTGATTAATTTTTTTATTGGTTTTATTGAGTTGGGAGCATTAATTAGTCACTTCGGTTGTTGATATTAGATGGATTAAAAACAGCCTATAGATTAAGTTAATTTGAGACACTAACGATTCGTGTCGATGCAAGTGATAAACTGCGTGATGCAGTTGTATTGGAGCTCTTCTTTTCAATTGGTAAATAGGTGCGAGGATAGGCCGAAGCCCAATAATTCAAATCAGAAGGGAGAGAAAATACGGTGCATGCAAAAGCGAACACGGGATGCATTTTATTTGCCACATGCCGTATTGTAAAATACGAGCGCTGGTATAGTTTGACAAGCTTTATGTGAAAGCGTCATTACCATTAGGAGTGCAAAGGAGTCCGTAACTCCTAATCTTGTTCAAAGTTCTATCCAACCCTCTGAAAGAATATTATTTAATTTATGATTTAATTACGTAGAGAAGATACAATATAAGAATTTAATTAAACCTGCTTGTATCTTGTCAATATAAGACATGCAAATTAATGTTTATAAGAAACACTAAACTGCTTTCAAATGGAATAAAATAAATATTGTGTACTTATGTATTCTCAGCAAAACTCAATATTCCAACGTTTTTAAAATTATACCTTCTACCACACTAAGTCGGCTACTACCACAGAACATAGTCGACCGAGGCAGCTACATTTGTTGAGAAGATAACTACGGAAAACTACAGGTAAGTATCAAACGAAAGAGACATACTAAGGGCCTAAGTCCCCGGAATAAGATATTCATTTATATGCCTTTGGAAAATAATACTGATAATTTTATCTGACGGATACTTATATTTATCTGGGGATTGCATTGAAACAGGCCGTAAAGTAATTGTGAGTACCTAATGCATATGTAATGTATGTATACGATGAAGTACTTATACAACATAGGTACGCTATCGTATATGACGGTGACACACAGACAGTACACCCATGGTTCTCGTAAACCAAAAATATCATGACTTAAATCTTTTACAGGAACAACGTGAAATTACCAACGTAGCCTATTTATCCTACTTTATATATTGAGCGCTTTATGCATATATTTATAATAATTATTAAGTGCGAGGCACACAGAGCGCATTGTGAGTAATATATACTTACAGTCTCGGCTCATGCCGACGGCTAGGCACTTCTTGAAGCGGCAGTACTGGCAGCGGTTGCGGTTGAGCCGGATCACCAGGCACTTGCCGTCCCGCAGGCACCGGTACTCTATTTGTTTTTGAATACTCCGCCTGAAGAAACCCTGTCCAAAAGTAAACATTATAAGTATTTATTCACTTACTGTGATTGCGATGAGCCTAATTTCCAAATAATGAGACAATTGCAAATCAATGCACATGGAGAGGGCACGAACGGAACTCTATTGGAAGAGCTCAGATATTTGCACATGTATGTAGGAGATATTACGTAAATAAAATAAGAAAAATTCATACTCCATCTAATATAGCCAAATACGAATACGTTTCCGATATATTTAAGTTTTAAGTCCATAGCTTTTATACGTTTAGCATAATTTTATGGAGAACCTATAAGTATTTGGAAAATTTGTCCTATGGACAATAATTAGTCCAAGATGAAGGAAGTTATCTCAAATAGTTACATATACGAATACGAGCAACATAAATTGTATGCTCATGCAAATACGCTCTCTGATCACGCGTAAAGGATGACTCACGCTAGTTCGTGTAATATTGGTATTAAGCCCGAGTCCTTCCTGACCCGTAGCGAACTACAACATGCACTGAATCTAAGATACAGCTACCCGCCTGTCTATCAGGTTCTGTAATTATAAAACCGTAATAAACTACGAGTAAGTAGGCGATCTAGGCTCGGGCACGGGTCGAAAAAATATACCTACTAATCATGATATGCTATGAAAAAAAAAGAGAAATATGTGACTAAGCACAGTAGCCAAACCATGAGTTTTCAAGTAAAGATTACGTTCGTTTCGTTTACTCGATACGTGAGATAGTACCTATATCACGTCACGATCGCACTCGTGTATCAGAGCGAGAGTGATGAACTACTTAAGTATCGAGTAAACGCTAACGTAAACTTTACTTGGCCACTCATGGTGGGGCTACCGGATGGAGTATGTGATCGGGCTGGATACGTCGCTGTGGTAGTCATCCTTGTCGAAATAATTAATACAGTCAGGTGCTGACAGGTGTCTATTTCGGTGGCACTCGTTGCAGCGTACCTTGCAGCCCTCGCAGGACGTGACTCCGTAGTGGTAGCCCGAGGCCTTGTCGCCGCACACCTTGCACGGCGCGGCCGCCTTCCCGCTGCCCGCACTGGCGCTGTCAGCGGCGTACCTGCCAACTGCATTACGGTCATATATCAACAACAACCCGAGACATTAAATATATATATAGCATACTCAGTAATAGCTACAAATAATGCCACTATAAAGTCATAGAGCGTTTGAGGGGACTCGTTTACATTTATGTTACAATAGTTCCAAATGATCCGGCTTTGCACGATATCTTGTAATAAAATACTTCTAATAAAATGTAATAAAATAAGTGTAGAATGACTATAACCTACTAATTTTCCCGAACGGTAAGTACAAGAAAAAATACTATCTAAAACGAAATCACAAGTAAATTAAACTCGGCAGAATGAGGCAAGGACTACCGTCCTCCGCGGTTGTTCAGTTGTGTATAAGAGCTGGAAACAAAACTTTAATTAGACTTTTGTTATATTTAAGTACAAAAGAAAACATAAACAGTTATTGTACCACCATAGACTAGACAGAGTCATATTACAATATTTTCTAACATAAACGCAGGAAAATGTAGCATTCAATAAGTAAGTGCGTAGGAGGTCCTTTACTTTGTACACTATTGATCTACGGACGTCATCTGCGGGGATAAAATAAACCTCCCCGTGTAGAAACTTCGATGCTGGGATGCACATACCTAACGTTGTCTTTCACCGACTAATGTACATATATCTCAAGTTTATATGACAGTTTATTTATAGCTAGTTAGATCGATGAAGTCGCTGGATGACGTCGGGACGAGGTTAATCCAAAACGATGCACCCGGAGAATAACGCTTTGGCTCAATTAAATACTTCGTAATTTTTGTAATTATTTATACAGGGTGAAACATAAGTCGTGAACAGTTATAATTATGTTTTTGTACCCACAAGTTACTTTCAGATACAAAAAAAAAGAATCAGAATCAGAAGGTTTTATAATTATTAAAGTAATTTTAAATTATTTTTTTTATAGTTAACGTGCTTTTTAGTTACCGGAATGGATTAATTAAGACTAATTAAGTCAATAATTGAATTAAATTATTAAAAACGAAAATTGGTAATTTCGTCCAAAGGTAAATGTTAGGTACCTATTTATTTTATTACATTTCACGTTTTAAATAGCTTAAACAGCTATTATCAATTCTTAAATCCACCTTAAAAAACAGTTTTTGTTTTCAGGTATTGGTATGAGTATACTGTAGTTATTGTCATAATTAATTACTTATTTATTTAATGGTGTATTTATTTTGTACAGTGGTGTGAGAAACTTTTTTACAAATTACTATTCGAATGCTATCCGAACCAGTGCCTACCTACTGCTTATAACTTACTTATGACGGTACCGCTTCTAATAATTTGTCGTCGTTGCCGTCATAAGTCCACATATCTAGGTCTTAGACTCTTAGCCTCAACCAAATGTTTAGGAATCGTTATTCCTAGGCATTATGTACTTATAAAGCTTCCACAGACAGTTCAAGAACACTGAAAAACGGAAACGGCGAGGATTATTGCGAATACCAATGCCAGTTTAGCGTGGCCATTAAATTAGAGATTTTCCACATTTTCTGATCTGTAAATCGAATGGGGATCAGACTTCCGTGAATTCATTTTAGCACTCGGACCCGCATGATGCATTTATCGGGCAAGGGTGGAAAGAACCAAAACAAACTTGCACTCATAAAAATGATATCGTTCCGACAGCAATATATAATTATATCCGACATCGGAAGCGTCAGACTCAGAACTGATACCGAAAGGTTGAAATGCTAAAAGCTGGTAAAGAGTTTGAGCAATGTCATATAATTTACCTATTTGCATTCTTACGGCACGATAGGGATTTTCATTAAAATTAGGTACTTATCTGCCATTTTTTCAAATCAAGGTACTTAGGTAAGCGATATATGTAAATTAAATTGGAATTCCAAATAGTATTCTATTTTCATGAACAATAATTATTTTTTACTGATACCTACGTACCTAGTTAATAGGTAGGCAGGTACTACTTAAGTAAGTACTTACCTATTACAAGCATGATATTGGATTCAGTGCTGCTTAACTTGCTTAAGTATAAAACCACTTCTTTTGAGTTATTCGTAGATGTCGAGATTTTGTTTACCTGTTATTAAAATATCTAGGGTAAGTGCTCCAGTGAATGAACACTTAAGGAAATTTTCAACTTAATTTTTTTTTGTGGCTGGGAGCAATAATGAAGTTTAAATATGAATGTTCTTACAGAGTAAACCACTATTGTAGTTTTCTAAAATCAATTTTATTTTGCATTAGTGCTTCACAGTTTTAAATTATAGGTGACTGTAGGGGATAAAATGGAAAATCACCAGTGAATGAACACAAAATTCTAGTAAATGAACAAATGAAACCAATGAATGAACTACCTTAAAAATAATGTATTAAAATGCAAAAAGTACTCTATTTTTAATTGGTAGTGCTAGTAATATTTGATAATTGAATTTTAACTTTAATGAGACGTAATAACTATAAGCATAATTAAACGACATCAATTACAGTTTCAAATTTCTGCGTATTTTGGGAAGGTTCAATTAACTTTTCCGTTACCATTGAAGAGTGTCCTTATATGTCGCTTTCGTTAAAAAGTAAACTGAGCTCATTCTGCATATCAATTATAGTACTTAAATACTTTTGATTAACCAAAGATCCGTTTATGTTTGTTTCTTCAGTGGCAGGAATTTGGACAATTTCGGTGATTTAAATAGCGTTGATTTTGAGATATTACAACTGGCACTTGATAGTTCACTAGTTGCAACAGCTTTTAGGGGTTTGTCGAGAGATTCTTGGTCATATTGGAATCCTTTATATGTTTTTTTGACCTTTCCATGTCTTAAAACCAGACAAAATACAAAATAAATGATTTCGTTCATTGACTGGTTTTCGCAATCCAATTAATGAACTAACTGTGTTTGCGGTAGTTCATTAAAATTGTAATATATCAAGTATTGTTCGAACACTGGCCCTTTGCTAGACAGCACATTTCTATTCAATTCGTAGAAAACCAAATCTTATTACAACTACTAAAACGTCAGATATGGAACAAACAATAAATCACGCAATTCCAGTGAATGAACTCCCCCGTTCGGTCACTAGGTTTTAAGCCATTTTGAGTTCCAGTTATAGAACACTGAATTAAAAACCACTATTTGAAACGAAATCACATTAAACTATACTTTAATAGCATGATCATAACCTTCCGGTTTCAAAAAAACACGCACTGTACCTGGGAGATGCACGAAACGCACACAATAACACATTAAACACAACGTAAGCTTACCTTAATCCTTATAACACCTCCATATAAAAAACGAACCGGCGCAACGTGCCCACTTTAGATCATGTCCATTTGGACACTGATGCATATGAGTTGATGCGAGTGCTACCAGAACTTGTCAAATAATATTTCTACCCGAAAAAAAAATATAACGCGTAGTAGAAATGTACAGAAAACTTATTATACGAAAAAAACTTGTATTTTGTTCGTTCACTGGATTTGTTCATTCACTGGAGAACTTACCCTACATAATAGTTTCTTACGTAATAATTTGCGGAGCTTTCTATCGCGGATGTTTTGTCCTGCTCTAGTGGACGCGCGGAAACGGACCCCGTGTGCCTGTCACTTTCTTACGGTGCAGGGCTGACCGTACTTATAATTTTATTTTAATACAACAAACCTATTGGTTTCTTTGTATCTCTCCATGATATTAGCAATGAGAGTACAATTCAAAGTAGTACCTAATGTTCATCTAAATGATATATGAAGATGAGATTACTAAAGTGATAGAAAACTCAGCGCCCTAAAAAAGATTGAGTCTTGGATTAGGTATATTTGAGTGGTTTAATAAAATAAAAACGTCGCAATTTGTCACTTACTAGTTATGAGGGCCTGAGGGCGCTTAGACATTTAATTCGTATAAAGGTACAAGCCCATATTATTATCTTTATGGTAACCGATAAAGTGGGAAGTTATTACTAAGCATAGTTTTGGTACATTTAGTAGGTAAAACTAGAGGACTTTAGTAGGCTAAATGAAATAGCGTTTCTGAAACTAGAGAAATTTAAGTGTAATTCCAGTAAACAACTATTATTTTCCATTTGAGGGGTAAGTACAAAAATGTGAAATGGTCCCAAAGTAATGAATACATATATGTTATATTATATGTATTAATAGCAGCATTAAGTGGCATAGGGATAGGCACATCGCATTCAGAACACTGGGACTGGGTCAAATTTGGAACCGAATGGTTTCCTCAGGTTAGTCGGGGTAGAGGCAGACCAGGAAAGAGATAATGAAGGCCATGACGAGTAGTGAAAGAAGTAAGCTCTCAAAAACAGGCTACTGAAAATAAAACACCAGGCCAGCATCAGTTAATGAAGCACAACTAATAAATAGTTTACATTAAGTATAAGTGATTAGGTACCTATTCTCTAAAGTTTAATGTCAGCAAATCTACGATAAAACAAGTTGGATAATATAACTGTTACTGCATAATTAAACCTAAATTACACCAACAACCCTAACTTTTTCCCAAAGCAATGATTGCAGTTCAACAAACTGCGCGCGAGTCGATCATTGAACCTGCACTAACTGTTATCCCTATCTCTCTCTCGCGAGTACAATAAAAGCTTTCTTGTCTTTTACTAACGAAACTATCCTTACTTCTTAATATGGTTCCACTGAAGGTATGGTTCTCCGGGAGAATATAGGCCCACATAACGACGCGTCAGTGGATGTTGTTGAATCGCTGGTGATCGTGCAGGTAATTCTACTTACTTATCGTACCTACTCACTGACAAAGCGATACTAGGAAAATGTTATGTAAGAATTTCATCAGACCATTTGTTTTGATAAAAACTATACTTTCACGCTCCGAAGCTACAGCTGCCAATTACATGTAGATATGTTCATAGAAGTTGAATCCGTGAACAGCATTTATTTGATGCTTTGATGCTTTTTGATGCTTGCTAAAGTTTGAGTTTGTATATAGATAGGTACCGCATGTAAGTGGCGAATCTCTTAAGGGGGCGGAGGGGGCATACTTCTTAATCTCCCCTGAATGTCTTTGTATAGGACATATTTAATAAATAGATACATTTACATAAATAACTTTTACCAAGAATTATTTACGGTATAAACAATTAATATTCATAGAAAATAACTGGGCCCGCAATGTGATACAACATAACACTCGAGTAAACGCTCGCTGAAAAATTTAAAAGCTGATGACATAACCGCTGCAATGCTAATAACAAATGAATCCTATCCTATGTCTAGTTTAATTTATGTCCCGCATTAGATTTACGCATTGAAACTCGAATACACTTACGGAAAATTATGAATCAGGACGTTTCTTAAGCTAATTAAAAACTTTAATATATCAATTTATTGAAAGATTTAATTAGAGACAACCTGTGTTAGGTTGG
This sequence comes from Thaumatotibia leucotreta, assembly GCA_025490895.1. Lineage (NCBI taxonomy): Eukaryota > Metazoa > Arthropoda > Insecta > Lepidoptera > Tortricidae > Thaumatotibia > Thaumatotibia leucotreta. Next base: position 16,007 of record JALPQI010009406.1, read on the forward strand.
TAATATTTAGTTACAATACTAGAAAACATTAAAACAGGGGAATATTACTATAACTAAACCTAACTTACGAAATGCAATGAAATAAAACAAACACTCAAAAATCTCCAAACAATCTAGGACATTATGAAATAAAACTATGAAAACGGATAAACTCGCGTATATTAACTAATTTTAACTTCATTCCGACGTTTCGAACACTTTACAGGGTTCGTGGTCTGCGGATGACCACATCACCAGTTATTATTATTTTATATTACATAGTTTTATTTCATTATTAATCCTCGCGGTAACCGAAGAATATATTAATCTATGACATCATTAAATTTCGAGGCGCTAGCCATAGCCCAATCTAGGGCTAGAGCAGCGGGGACGTTTGCGCTGACGAACGTCCTTCTGAGGATATCGTTGAAAGCCGCAAGACCGGCCGTCGGCACCAGAAGAGCAGGAGCGGCCATGGTGGCATTGGTGGCCGAGTCGGTCTATTGAGCAAGAAGCTCAGTAGCCGTACCATGAGCTGACGCGGCGTTATTAACGCGCGTTTAATTTATATCCGGCTCGCTGGCGCCAATGCGCAAATACGAGCTGGACGGATAGAAACTAGCGGCAGCCTCATGGTAGGGCTACAGTTGTGACCTGGGGGTCTATCATGATATTCATGATCTCTTAAATGTTGAAATAAAACTATGAAAACGGATAAACTCGCGTATATTAACTAATTTTAACTTCATTCCGACGTTTCGAACACTTTACAGGGTTCGTGGTCTGCGGATGACTGACAATGGAGGAAATTTGATAGATCTACCTCCATCAATGGCGTAGGGATAGAACCGGCGTAGATTATTTATTTTGTCTCTTGTCTTCATTCTGAAAATATTTGTGATGAATAACTAGCTTAATTTGCAAATTTTGTATGTACAGCCACCCTTAAAATTTATTGTCTGTGGTTTAGTAATTTTTCTTTGGTGGGTAGTTTTGTACTTATCTTTCTTATTTTGATGGAGGTAGATCTATCAAATTTCTTCCATTGTCAGTCATCCGCAGACCACGAACCCTGTAAAGTGTTCGATACGTCGGAATGAAGTTAAAATTAGTTAATATACGCGAGTTTATCCGTTTTCATAGTTTTATTTCATGAGTAATCCTCTTAAATGTTATTCAGTTTTGTTTCGGCCTGTCAGTTTTTGACATTTATTCTATGGAACTGACACAGACTCATCGCGATTCGCGCTCTAAACTGGATCGCATTAAGGTGCATTTAGACCAAACAAGCATTCGCTCATTCTATCCCCCACTCTATGAAATCAACGAATTTGGACGAATCACGTTTTGTGTAACGAACGAATTTCGTAGAGTGGGGGATAGAATGAGCGAATGCTCGTTTGGTCTAAATGCATCTTTAGTAGATTGAGGTAGCCCCCCTGAGCAAATAAATTCCCGCTCCAAGACCGGCTGCTATACGCCGTGTGGTTGGGACAACAAAGGTTCCCGATTTGGGTGAGGCATGGTGCTATAGCTTGGCCTGGTTAAGGCACTTGTTTATTAGTGTACAATACTATTAACTATCACTATGCAAAAGGATTCTCTAGGTATGTAAAAGAAAATAAATTCTCTAAGTAAATCTTTACTTCACTTTGAACGCTGAAAATGTCTCAGCTTCGAATATCTTTACACCCCGCGCACCGCAGTGGGCTTACGATGAGCGGCAGTGAGTTTAACACAGTCGATAGGTAATTTACATTCGGTCCACCCTAGTCATACTCCCGTATTGGTCCGGGTAAGAGGGATAGAAATCAAGTATCGCTATTTTTTTAACTACGGTGTCAGCATAATGGTAAGCGCACACTTCCAAAACGCTGCAGGCATTTCGAAAGCATTTCGGCTGCGACATAATGCCAAACTCTTCCGAAAAATGTAATACCTCCCACTAATTTAATACATAAACTGAGCATGTACGTCGTTCGACGACTTAGAATAACGTCCTTAGTACTGCTCGAGAGTATACATATACATAACGTATAATATAATTTGCCGTTGTTGTAGCCATCTCGATTATTTACAAGGCGGGTCAGCGATAAGGAAATTTACTGGAAGTGGGTGAATTGTATAAAATCATGTCCCTAACATAATTAACTTGAGATAACTAATTTGTGACACTATCGTAATTTAAGTACGTATTATTACCTCAAATATACTCGTACCTATATTAGGTAAATATACCTACAGTCAAGGACATACATATGTATATATCACGTCATCTTATGCCATTGAAAACAGATTTTATGCCCTTAATTGTACAATTTTGTACATAGGTACCTCTCGTCCAATCTTTTCTACCAAGTATGAAAAGCCTTGCCAATTAGTTTTCGCATTTTTCATAGATATTTATTAGGATGAACGGATTCGACTGTCGCTCGATGGCATTTTGAATATTACATACGTTACGATACTAACTTAGGGTGTTCTCCAACCTATAGAAGTAGATACGATTAGAGAGACCATTAAATTATCAACATATACCTAATTTACTACGAAAAAATTGAGTTTTCTTTCAATAACGCTTAAAGGCCATAAGCAATGAACAAATGGCTAAATAATTATTCTAAAAATTGTCTGATTCAGCGGAAATTGTCGTAATAAAATTCTAATGCAAGTAGCCATTGAGGGCATTGAATTGAGAACATTATTTTTCAGATCAAGTACCTTTTTAGCGAGGTCCTACCTAGTCCGATCCCATTAATTATGTTCTACAAGGTTCAAAACAATTGTTGAATTTTTAGGGAAGATCTATTTCACGGGTCGCTAATATATCGGTAGTTTAGTAGGTCACATCAGCCTCCTCGTATGAAGATGGATACTTTGTCGGCCGCATACACGTATTTATTACCATTAATAATAAATATATCCCGACGATTCGGGCTCGACATTCCTTCACAGGCTGGTTTTTATTGACGAGGAGGAATCGTTAACCTGTGCTTAGTGGCAAAATTCAAAAGTATACCTAGGTACATACTTAGTAAGCATTCATTAATAAAACTACCCATGTAACGCTGATGTAGAGTAGATCCTTACATTTAGAATAGTTGTACTCGTGTGTTGTATGGAGAAATTCAAATTAAGGTTTTCATGTTTGATTGAGGTTTTTCCATAATTTAAGTAGGTTGGTCTGTTTGTATAGTTATTCCATTTTTTTATTAACTATTGGTGTTTCGGTACATATACGAACAACTACAATTATATATGACTACGGATACGGAACCCTAACAGGTTAAACAATAGAGGTGCAATATCACGGACATCTTTATCGGAGGCTTATAGGCATTGCATAACGTTAGCGGTCAACGACACCCTCCCCGCCAGCCCTCTGCCGTTGCCGTGATCTCCCACCATGTCTGTGCAAGACTGTTCACAACTTACTCAGCGCATCGTCGCAGGCGCACCAGTCTAACTCCGATCTCGGATTACGTAAACTTTTACGCTACGTCACAGTATCAACTCGGGATCAAACAATACTAGAGACGAGCTCTCAGGAGTACACGTTTTGTGAATTGGACAGCACGATGGCGTTCGTGCGGATTTGCACTGCTTCCGCGTGATAAATCAAATGGTATAAATATACGGCGTGGAAAATTTAACATCAGTTTTTACATGTTCTAATAGGTTCTTAAATTCTAATAATTCTATCTACCGTTGTAGTATCTAGTATTATTCGAGAGTTCGTGATCTTAGTTTTCATGCTAGTGTAGTACCTAATCAAAACCCTTGCGCGTTGCAGTTTTATTATGAGCAACGACAAACCCTCACTCATAATCATAACTTAACAAAAGCCAGCCTAGTGCACGACGATCTTCCACTTCGAAAGTAACGATTTTTTTATTAGTATGTTCTGTGTTTGGAGTAGTAATTCGGTAGGTAGGTACAGTCGAGGGCATTAATATACATATATACACATTTGTAAAGGATCAGTATGGAGAAGTGTAACTATATTAATGCCCTTGACAGTACTAATATAAAATTACTTTAAAAAAACATTAGGTGCATAATATTACATTATAATACGGAAATGACCAAAATCGTATAGGACTAAAGTTCATTGAGACAGAAAGATCCCATCAAAACAATAATTGTGAAATGAGAGCCAAGTTCAATAATATAAAGAATTACCTGTATACTCGTATACCTTGACTGTTGACTTCGTTTTCGGTTCACTAGTAGTACGGTCAAACCGTACATCATTTTACCCTAAATTCGCAAATCAAGTAGTATCGCTGCATTTTTGGTATGTTGTTTAGTCACCACAGGGCAGGATAAAACCACATTTTGCAAGCAAAAAAAGTTGTGCTAGCTGCGTAGTACGTGAAAAACTGCGAAATTTACGGTCTTTTTTTAGTTTCTGATTTTTTCTCAAAATGTTGTTTTATAGTGCCCTATGGTGTCTAAACAACATACCAAAAATGCAGCTATACTGCATGCTTTGCGAGTTTAATGTAAAGTTGACCGTACTGTAGAGCCAAATGTCAAAATCCCATGTTCCTACATAAATTGCAAAATGGCGAAAATAATATTGTCTACCTCAGACCTATCCAGTCTATTATGTCTTCGGCAGGCTACTCCTTTCATCCTGCAGGCTTATGTTGGTCTTTAATCGTTTATCGTTGTTGCCGTCACGTTCACAGGTATGTGAAAGGGACGCGTAGCACGATAAACTCGTGACCATGATAAACCACCTGGATTATTCAGTTTTATAGTTCCCTATTTTTCTGTAGGTCTTACTATAAAAATAATTGTTTTTAAGCCTTCTCTTGAATTAGAGTCGGACTAAAATATTCGCTTCGTACGACACTCGATCAGAAAAAGCCCTTCTTCTATCAGAAAGAGCTCTTTCTAAACGTGATCATTAACTGTTGTTTTTGCCTGCAACCCTGAAAAGTTGAAAGCTTGCTTGGTTAAATAATAACTCGATGTGTTCTTGCGAAAAGTGCCTCGTGACTTTCTAGACGAAAGGGCAAATCATTGTTCCTTAGAGGTTCTTACGGTTTCTTTCAGTCTCGTAGCGTGGAACCTTAAAAATAACTCATTTTATTCAAACTTTGAATATATTTTGATTTTACTGTTAACCATAATTACACTCGAGTTGAACATTTAAGGTTATGAAAAAAAAACGAAATTCCTGTTTGGACTTGTATTTTACCGATGGAATTAAAAGATCAATGAGAAAATGGTCAATGTTATTACGCTCTCTAGCATAACTAAACTTAATTCAATAATTAATATATTGTCAACCTTACTTATAGTATGTGTTGCTATCTTAATGCATAAGTACCACATTAAGATTTCAAAGCATTATTCATAGTTACCTATAAGAAATACAATAAAAAATATTTTTACGAGATGTATAATGATAGCATTGATAGCTAAATAAATAAAAGATCTAACCTGAAATACTTAGGGTTTCGTTTGTTCATGGTTCTGTCTGACACCATATTAAGTATGTACGTCTTCTTAAGTAGCTATGTATTTTTATGTGTAATAACATCGTTGCCTACTACCTATTTCTAGTCTTGCTTAATTGGACACATGTTGATATAGGTGTGCAGCTAAAATCTATTAAGATGTAGGTAATGAAAATGAATAAGAAGTGTGTCACACTAGAGTCCAGTGAAATCAACTAGTTTCTGCTAATGCTTTGTAATTACTGGACTAGTACAATAAGTATGTACGATCGATTACGTACACAAGGGAGAAAATGGACACATTAACTTGACCAACTAGATTGCTATTTATAACTATAATAATATACCTACACCTTAACCTAGAGGTGGAGATAGATCACAATCTAACTTGGTTCATATGAGCGCCTATAGCAATACACCGAGTACCCATATGTACTCACTACTCGCTGTCCACGATGATTGCAGCAGATTTGAATTGAACCACGCATCTTGATGTCATAAATAGCGAAAATATTAGATATACGACGTAACCTAATTTCCATATACTAACTATACTATACACTGTATGTATAGTTGTATACTAATAGAATAATAAGAAATAGCTACTTACACAACTTAGGTAGTTGTGGAATAATTGCAAAAAATACTACGTATGTAGGTACCTAAAGGTTACAAATTGAGAGTATATATTATTAATATTATTTAGTAGGTATATGATATCCAAATAAGAGCCTTAGAATATATCAAAATTGTCATTCCCAAAATGTTTTTTATCATAATATCATGAGTAAGAAGATTTGCTAATAACCCGGGTCTAAAGATTCTTAAAAACTTGTCCCGTAGCATCAAGCTGTTTCTTAAACACGACGTGCAATACAATAATAATGCAATAAAAACCCTAATTATACTTCATCAATTTGCATAAAAGCGCCCTAAGACTCCAGATCTCTATAAATATGAAATAAATATCATTTATCTATGTACGAGTATATTATAGGTAGGTATATAATTATAAATAGGTAGTTATACAGGCACATTTAAAAAATTAAGTGATGGCTTTCCTGGCTTTGACGGACTTCGAGCTTCGTAGGCCTTCAGACTTATTAAAATAACACAATATTACGTAACAGACCAACTATTTATCTGCGTAATATATATACAGGGCGTTCCACGTCCTACGTCACGTGGAGGGAAAGTATCTTAAATATTATAAATAAAACTTAGTAAAAGTCCATTTTTTCTTGCATTTATAAAAAATAAATTGTATACTTAGACAGAATTTATCGCGGCGGAGCTATGAAGGAAAAGTTCCTTTAATACTACGTTTTTTTTTCAGAATGATAATTTTGATATATCCAAATAAAGGCTCACATTTAATTTATTTCATTCAACTGAATGAAGACATCATATCGATTTATAAAAAATATTGCATTCATAGATTGATACCAAGTATACCAATAACCCGCTACACGAGAAAATAAAACACCCTGTAGCTTTGTCATACCAATTGAAAAGCTTCAATGTGAGAATTTTTTGCTAGTTTTAGTGTCAGAAACAAAAATAAAGGCTAATTTTTAATTTATTTCATTTAACTGAATAATAGTATATTATAATAGTATATTGTGCATCAAAGGAGGTAAGTACGGAATTACTAATGAGAGTGTTAGAAGGCTTTTAATGACTCGAGCTACGAACAAATAAAACATGTAAGCCGCACGCCATAGTAAATTGCCTTTCAAAAACGGTCCTGAATTTTAGTTGACAAATGTCACCCCTTCTTTAATGCATCACGGTAATGAATTTCAATGTCAACCTATAAAAACTTAAACCGCCATTTAAAAATAGTTGCGCTTGGTCCATCAAACGTTTGATTGGCTATATTCTACAACCATTTGTCAAAGATGTTGCGCCTAAATATGCGCGGTGTTAAGAAAAGCGCTATGTTCCGCCCATCTTGGCACAATTGATTTTGGGGGCATTTTTGAGCTGGCGTTAGACGTCCATGTTATACATGTATATGGTCGCAGGACTCGAGTTAGTATTCCGCTTACCGACCGTGATGCGTTTTTCATCACACTTGCCGACAAAAAAATAAGTTTTAAGACAAAACTTGACGTACTGACATTTCTATTACTCTCTAGGGAATTTCACTTTTCTATTACTCCCGCTACGCAAGCAAGAAATTGCGTGCGTAGACAGCAAGTGTGATGAAAAAAAAAACATTTTAATCATAGATGGTTGACTGGTAGAGAATGCTTTATGGCATTAAGTCCGCCTTTTGTACGTCAAGTTTTCTCTTTTGTGCGATAAAGGTTAAATAAATAAATAAATAAAAATAGATTGATACCAAGTATACCAGAAAATAAAATACCCTGTAGCTTTGTCATACCAATTGAAAAGCTTCAATGTGAGAATTTTTTGCTAGTTTTAGTGTCAGAAACAATACGAAGACCATACATTTTTACATTTGATGTGATATTTTATTTACAAATGTCGTATAAGCAATAAGCATATAGGGAGAGGAACGAGCTTTGGGAACGAGCCAAACATTCCGAATAAACAATATAGTTATTTGTTATACAAGGGTGCATAGTTGTATCTTACCCTCGAGCATTAAATTGAAACACAAGCAAGCATCAGTGTAACCATGATCGAAACGTATGGTTTAAAATAAATATCGTTAGCGTAGCGAGTGTTTAATATACGAGAAATAATAGTACATTGTGCATCAAGGGAGGTAAGTGGGTGAATATCTGAGCGTTTCAACCGCCTAATTCTGGTGGCATCATTTTTTCCGAAGTTTCTTAACGTCTCAATGTTATACTTCATCGTTTGTATAAGGTACCGTGCTTTCTTTAAATGACAAAGTAGCACATTGTAACCAATAGAAATTTCGGCAAAAATGTTGCCACCAAAATTAGGCGGTTGAAACGCTCAGATATTCGCCCAAGTACGGAATTACTAACGAGAGTGTTAAATGTGTCTAAGCGCGCCATTGCATGCAAGCAATGGCGCGCTTAGACAGCAAGTGTGATGAAAAATACCTTAGCATCCGTGAGTAACACAAAAGATTTCTCCTCACTATTGCCAGGAAAATCGAAAAAGGTGATTATTATGTACGCAAATCGGAGTCAATGAAATTGACAATGTTCATTTTTCTACGTTTTGTAATAGCTCCAACGTCAACTTACAGAGCATTATCATCATTCACTAAAACGATGGTTATATATTAGAAGTTTAGGGCTTATTTATTAAAATCATAAAATTATATTTATTAAAATCATAAAATTAAATAAAGTTTTGTCGTTAACGCTAAATTGTCAATATTTTTTTTTATTATAATTAATGTAGAAGGTCTGATTCATGAGCATTCTACGTTTTATTATCTGTCATTACTTTATTCACTAGCGATTAAAATACCTTTTTATACGTATTAAAGGATAAACGAGCGCTTTACGAGCTACTGAGGGGAAACATATTTATTTTGATAGATATTTATCTACGCATTTGCGTGGCAGTTGGTGGACTACTTATAAATACGTTGTGTTACAGTCATCATCAAAAATATCGTTGCGTAAAGAGCTCTCAAAAATATCTGAACACGCCTCTATCGTTATGCCAATTAAAGGTGCGTTTAAACCAAAAGAGCATTCGCTGTTCTAGCGCCCGTTCTACGAAATCAACCAATCATGTTTTGTGTACCGATCGAATTTCGTAGAGTGGGAGGTTAGAACAGCGAATGCTCTTTTAGTTTGAACGCACCTTTAGGCGTGTTCATATATTTTTGAACGCTCAAGACGCTACGATATATCTGATCGCGACTGTACGAGGATGTATCACGGTATTCATGGTCGCATCGCGTGTAATATGTGAATAACCGAAAAATATATACAATACGAGAAAGCGCTGTATAAATTCGCTGATGCTGCATCATTCTAAAAAAACATGTCTCGTCGATTGCTATTGCGTTAGTGTGGAATGACGAATAAATACCTATACAGCCTAGATGATTCTGTCATAAACTTAGATTATTCGAGTTAATGTAATAAATAAAAAAATACCGCTCAAATAAGTTTTTGATTATTCTGACATAAACTTAATTGTTTATATAAAAATATTGAATAAACCACCCAAAATCCGTGTTCAAAAAAATCCCTTTATTTTTAATCTAAGTAAATTTAATAGATGCTTCTATACATTACAGGAGTTTTTTGATGTATTGTAGTTTTAGGTAGCCATTATAATTCAGAATTTATTGTACCTTTGATTACATGCATCTTAGTTATTATAAGCACATAGCTCATTCTACAATAATCGCGCTTTGTTCGTGTAGGTATACCAAATTGTTACAATAATGTTACCTTAACTTATTTTTTACATAGCTGTGCCCTCCAAGGGTCCATATTTCTGTAATATGTATATTGTATATTATTATGAGCAGTAAATGTTTATGATTTTTATTTTGATTAATTGCGATTTTTATATACATTTTTTTGTTTCATTTCATTGCATGTTTGAGAAAAGCATTATACATACCTCAGCCATGAAATGACGGGTTGCCGTCCGAATACTATCCGGCCTCGCTTCGCTCGGCCGTCTACATATATTCGGCCGGCAACCAGTCACTTCCCGGCCTCGGTAGTAATGTACTATTGTGTTTACTTTTATATGTATTAGTACTTAAAAAGTTAATTTTATTGTTTTACACTTGCAATTTAAAATGATATTTGACTTTTTTCTTGTAAAATTTCGATTTTCCCAAAATTGACTTCTCACTTTTTGATATCTGTCAATTAGAATAAGTATAAATTATGTATAGTTTATGTTCCATTGTGAAAAAATTCACAACAAGAAAGGCTTTTGAACTGAGTTACAATACTCGTATTTTTTTTATTAATTCTGAAATCAGGCGAAAACCAGAAAAAAAATTGGACACTTTAGTCTTTAAATAGGATCGGTTCAAATCAAATTATGTAGAATCTTTGCGAGCACGTTATACGTTTAATTTTAAATCATATTTTTTATCGGCTTTCCTGTTTAAGTTCAGAACATCACCGAAAACCCACATATACGACTACAATGTTATCAACCACACGATACGTAAAAATAACAACAAACAGCACACACCTTGTTTCGGTGGTGGAGGGGGCGTGGCGCCGTCCTTATCAAAGAAAGTGAGAGCGAACCCTTCGCCCTCGATCGTCAAGGGCGGGGATGCGGCGCAAGCGGGCGGGCGGCCGCTCCACAAGTCCATAGTCGGCACATGTCACGGTGCGGCGCCCTGAGCTGCGCGAGCGCCGTGCGCCGGCCCGAGTCACTACCCGCGCACTGAGCTTTCCTCAAGCTCGCCAAGTCGCCACCACCGCTCCAAACCGAACCGCTCAAGCGAATATCACCTACGACCAGAGGGGCCCGTAGCGCATACATTTTTCAATCTCCACCCGGACTGTTTTTCCGGTTCCTATCTAAATAGCACTTCTTGGGTGTTACAGTTTTAGATAATTAAGTACCTACCTAATCCAGATTTTTATTCTTAAGCATAATTCATTTAAAAAAAAAGAGACACGAGGTACTATTTAAAATTTAGCTACTTATGCGTTAAAGCTAACTCTAATCTATTTTTTTCCATTTATTTTTGAATCTTAATTTGTTAAAATATGAATATTCAATGATTACAAGTAAATAACGAAAAACCTATCTAAGTAGCTGGCTTATGAAATGTATATACATGCGTTTTGTGTTTTCGGTTAAAAGGTGCTAGTCTTGTAAATTTACGTACACGCACATTAAGAATACTAAGTAGAATAGATAGATAGAGAATAGGTAGAGGTTCTATAACCTATACCTACATATTTTTTTATCTAACCTTTAATTGCCACCCTTTATAGTCCGTGGGCTACTCGGTCTGAAATTAGAAAACGGTATAATTTGGGGGGTACCAAGTGTCCTTTTTACAGTAGTTAGACATATTCATAAGGATGTTAAAAAAGTATGATAGACATCTCAAAGTGGTAGCTAATAGGCATACGGACTATTTCAAGATTTCCGTTGTATGACAGGTATGGTTAAAATTAGGAGGTACAAATTTTCCTTTTCACGGCTGTTAGGTAAGCTTATAAAAACGTCAAAAATGCAAGATTGCCATTTATAAGTGCTACCTAACAAAAATGGGGGCCAATCAAAGATGGTGGATCTCAAGTTTTACAAAATCAAGTATATCTCGAGAACTATTAAATATATCTAATTACTCTCTTGAACGAAATTAAAGGCATATATGTAAGCTTCATATTTTGTATATACATTATATTGCTAAAACCAACCAATAACTAATTATGACCAAATTTATGAAAATTTCGTGATTTTGATTTTTTTTGTGTCGTGTTTTTACATAGTAGTCATGACGCTAGAAAAATTAAATATTTTTTTACAGATAGTGTATTTAATAAGCTTTAATTTGATGTATATAGCTTGTTGGCAGTATTAAAAAAAAGACCCATAAAAAATATTTAAATTAATTGTAGTCATAATCCACCGTAAACTTATATTGATTTAAGAGGCGATGGAAGTTCCACTCGTAAATAATAGTGCTTATTTCAAATAATCAAGATTGAAAAATATAAAAAAAAAATTGAACGCCTCTTAAATCACTAAATAAGTATACGGTGGATTATGACTACAATTCATTTAAATATTTTTTTGGGTCTTTTTTTTAATACCGCCAACAAGTTATATACATCAAATTAAAGCTTATTAAATACACTATCTTTAAAAAAATATTTAATTTTTCTAGCGTCAAGACTACTATGTAAAAACACGACACAAAAAAAAACAAAATCACGAAATTTTCATAAATTTGGTCATAATTAATTATTGGTTGGTTTTAGCAATATAGTGTATATGCAAAATATGAAGCTTACAGATATGCCTTTAATTTTGTTCAAGAGAGTAATTAGATATATTTAATAGTTCTCGAGATATACTTGATTTTGTAAAACTTGAGATCCACCATCTTTGATTGGCCCCCATTTTTGTTAGGTAGCACTTATAAATGGCAATCTTGCATTTTTGACGTTTTTATAAGCTTACCTAACAGCCGTAAAAAGGAAAATTTGTACCTCCTAATTTTAACCATACCTGTCATACAACGGAAATCTTGAAATAGCCCGTATGCCTATTAGCTACCACTTTGAGATGTCTATCATACTTTTTTAACATCCTTATGAATATGTCTAACTACTGTAAAAAGGACACTTGGTACCCCCAAATTATACCGTTTCCTAATTTCAGGCCGACTAGCCCACGGACTATTATTTTATATTTTATTCGCCATTTCATCTAGTACTTAATAACACGAATCTAAGGCACTCAAATTTCATAGGGTTACGTGGTTTCGTTTCTAAATTCGTCATTCCTTTAGGGTTCGAGAAACTGCGTCCCTGCGATCGCCAACCCGCCTGCCCAGCGTGGCGATTATGGGCAAAACCCCTAAAAATGGAAATATATTGGGGAGGTCCAGCAGTGGACTGCGACATGCTGATGATGATGATGAGGATGATGTTCCTAAATTCCTTCCAACTTCCAACGGCATCGCCAGACTAGCTCCATAAGAAGCTGATAGTATAGTGAAGACACTGATAGCCGATTTAAGAAATTCATTTTTCATTATTCGGATCTATGATTAATGCGTTTTTCAAAAACATGTAAAATTAAATTAGTATTAATTATGTTCTCAAAATAAGTAAGTAAGGGAAATGAAATAAATAATGATTTATTTAAGTTTAATGGCTACAATCGTGTTAAAATGACATCGAGTGGACATTGAAAATATGGTCTGAATTTTAACATGTAGTCAATTTGTAATTCTTATAGGCCAGTGTTGTGGTCGTGACGTTCGTGCCCGCGCCCGGCGCGGCGTCAAAACAGCAACTCGCATAATTATTATGTTAATATTTCTCAAGTAAGATTTCTTTATATTTATCACACCCTGATACTTTTACCAACTTAACCAATTGTATCATAGGTAGGTGAACTTATGTACCGTTGCACTGTCTGCATACAATATTGTTCCTCTCTACCCAAACATACTAAATGCTTACGGAATGTATGTATGTACATAAAATATAAATATACAGGGTGCTCGCGAGGAATCCGCAAGATTTTAACTATGCATTCTAGACATCAAAATAAACAAAAAATATTATGAGACCTAATGTGAAATTCCACAAAAAAAAATTTTTTTTCTTTTTTTTAGACTTTATGAATACTTTTTAACATTTCCAATACTTTTTATCATAACAACAATTTATTAAAATTATTTTTTTAAATATTTGTTTAGGGACAGGTTTTTTTGTCAAGTCTATTCTTATTTTTTGATTGTCAGGCAAAATGTGTGGTAATATTAAACCACATTGTGAATAATAATCCAAAAAGTAGTTTTATGACGAGTTATATCGAAAAACTTTTTCCTAAAAAAGGTTAATTATCTCTGGGACCAAGCCGAATCCAGGAACTTTTATGTAACATTAAATACTCTAAATATTCTCAGGAATTCAGCATTAAAATCTTGCGGATTCCTCGCGAGCACCCTGTATGTATAAATAAAGTAGATAACTATGTAAGCATAACAATAGTTATAATCAGTTAATGAATTCCTTATTATTGACTGCTTATATTAAAAATATATCATGTATTTGTTACTGTTTTTTTAATTACTGTGGTCACGTGATCACTTGTCGCCCTTGTATTTATCTAACAGCAACAACTGTTATTTGTTATACGAATCAAAAACGTATAACTAAGATACGTTATTCCTACTAAAATAAATCACAAAAATATAATAATTCAAAGGTATTTTAATAAGACGAAATACAGCATAATTATAAATAAATTTAGCACTTGAACGTAACAATCGAGTATGACTGTGTTATACCTACCAATTTATTAAAAAATGACATTTTGTTATTTTTGTAACAAGTATAAATACCTACGTATTATGTGTAATACGTACCTAATGATGAATTACCTAATTGGTATTTAATATTTATATTCACTAGCAGAATCATGTCTAGGTTAGTGCCAGAATGTACTAAAAAAATCACAATAGGTATTATTATTCGACATATTTGAACAGACGGAAACTGAACTGGACAAAAAATCTATCGAAAAAACGGAAACCATTGAATTTCAAATGATTATTTAATGTAGACCGATTTGAAACTGTGTAGGAAATCGGTCAAGAACAACTGATATTCGATGTTGTTACTAGGGGAATATTGCTCTCTATTTTACTACATTTGAAACGATCATCACAAAATTAGTTATAAAATAGACAAAGTTTTAAAAACGATTTAATAAGCAACGAATGAAATATGTAGTTATTTATGATCCAAGTGTGGAAAGTAGGCTTTCTTCAGGACGAGTGTTGGTGACTAAAAAACACCTTAGCGAAGCGAGTATTTTAAAACCGACACGAGTTAGAAAAAAGCCTGCATTTCAACATGTGTATCATACAACATTTTACAATAAAATTCATTATGCGAGGAAAACCAGACTATCTCAGCAGGTCGTTCGGAAAAGTACTATGAAAATTCATTCCGCAACACGTGCGAAAAAAAAACATTTTCTGTGCATAAGTTTACCCTTAAAAAAAGCATTTTCTGAGTTCAATTTCGTGAAATGATGCACCATCATCATTTCTAGTCAGGTCCAAAACTTCGGAGGACCATTTGTACTAAAATACGTCGTAGTACGAGACACGTGCAAAAACGAAATTCGTACCTCGTGCCGATTTAAAACATCGCCACTCGTTTCGTATTTCATGTTTTTCGCACTTGTGTCGTAATGTATTTATGCAAATTTTCATTGAATGCAAATCTTGGGAAATGTTTATTTTAATTGTAGTATGTATTACCTAAATTACAATGTTAGTACTTATCTACGGTATATAATCTACCCCAGCCGCTGTGACGACCATCCCTGATAAGAGGTAAAAACTGTTAAGTGGTGAAAATCGTAACAGAAAAAGTATGACATTCAAACCAGGCCCCAATTTCACCACATTGACAAGTCCTACAATTGTAAATTTACTGTTTCTCCAATCTGGGGCGTCTATAGGCTACAGTTACCGTTTACCATCGGAAGGGCCGTGCGTTTGTTTGCCACCAACATAAAATGTAGTGCTGGAACTTTAATAAATCAGCAGTAATTAACTAATTTTTGCGAAGCAAAATTACAATTGTCACAAAAAACATGACAATTGTAGCCAAATTCCGACATATGCCGAACCTCATGTCAAGATTGAATGAGAATTGTACTAAACCTTGCGACAATTGTCACGGGTTTCGGAAAATAAAAAGTAGTTTATTAACGATTTAATAACGTTATCAGTAATAATTTTATGTTGGTGGCAAACAAGCGCATGGACCGCCCGATAGTAAGTGGTAGCCGTAGCCTACGGAGGCCCGTGACGTCAGTAGCAGTGATATTTTACAATTGTCACACTTGTAATTATGGTGAAATAGGCCACAGGTATTCCCTAATCGTATAGGTATCGGTACAGTCGAGGAATTTAATTTCCTACCCATTTCGTACCTTGTCATAGTGACAATGAATATGAAAGCTGCTAGGACTGTCATATTATAGCTACTATGACAAGGTACGAAATGGGTAGGAAATTAAATTCCTCGACCGTACGTAGAGTATTAATTTGTTGTTAGTGTCACTTATTATAACAGTTATAACATATCAGACTATATTAGAAGGTGGCCAAAAAATAAGTGCATTCCCGTTGCCTGTGAGGTTTTGGGTCTGACATTTGTCATTATGAAATAACTGCCAAAGGCCGTGGTATGATAAAGGAACATTTTGAGCCTTGATAACTTTTCGGGCATTTATTTTCTGATCAACAAGTCCGTTTCCTGTAAGTGCTTACTTATGTTTTAGTGAGAATATTAGAGGAAGTTTGTGTATTCTTGTATATTTATGTCTCAAAATGTTAAATATTGCTGTGTCACTTACTTCTGTTATTTCTCCAATAAAGAAAAAAAAGTAAAAAAGTGAATATATATTTATGCCCTTGACGGTACCTATCAAATGGTTCTGTCTGTCGTAGCTGGGATAAATGATTACAGGTGATTTTTGGGTAGTGTAGCAGGAGTGAACAGAGACGGTTACGCTGAGCAAATTTCACTATAGAGAACCAAGAAATTGCTAAAAAATCACCTAATATAGTTTAATTTCTACTTAGTTAAGTCTCAATTAACTCATAGTTAGGAGAGTTTAGTCTTATGTTTTATGATTCATCATTGTTCAAACTTGAATTAAATATCGTTAAACCTTAATAAAAAACCTATTATAAGCAAAAACATGGAGGTGTCTCTGTTTAGTCTGTTTTGCAAGTTAGAATAAATATATGTATTGTACACGTCGTATTTTTTTTAAGGAATGTTATCCGGTTTATATGTACAAATTGCGGGTATCAACTAAAGGGTAGGTATACCTTATATGCCACACACAAAAAAAAATTTTCCATTAAAAATACCTCTAACTATTAATAAAAACATGTTTTTCTTAATTATAAATATTAGATGTCATATACCAAAAAAAAGTACAATTCAAAATATTTAGTTAATAAATAATTTGTTTTGTGTTTTCGCAATACGTTCAATGTTTTTCTTATTTATTTATTTTCTTCAAAAATAGGAAGTGGCGGATCTAAGTATAACGTGACCCATCATCAGAAAAACAAAATTCTCCCTTATCCAGCAATCCTGAGGACATAACGTATCTCGACCTTAGTTCAACTCATCGAACCATTTGCATAGAGGGAAACTTAATTCTTCACTCCATTGTGTGATAACTGATAATACTTACTGATAATGTTGATAACATGATAAAGTAGGTATGTATGTACGTATTAATGACTAAATACCTACGTAAATGTTCCGTACATGCTTCTATATAATGATATGCGTATTGTCTTTCAAATAATTATCAATTATCATAAGGTTAGACATGATAATTCATATACTTAGGTACAAAAATGCATATAATAAACCAATTACGATAAATATAATACACCTGTAAATAAATAAAATATATGTACACTTATCTCAAGAAAAATAGTAAGATAATTAACTAGAACCATGGCATTTAAATATGGAAACGAGACGACTAGATTCGCAGGCAGAGACTAAGAGTGGTTATAGTCGAGCCGCGCCATCAAATGCACAAATGCGGATAGCATGCAGACGCACACACGCGTGCGTGCACCTTCACGCTGGTTGCGCGCTGCGGCCCGCGGTGACCGCTCACGTAAAAAGCCGTGCTGCTTCTATGGCGAAGGCATTAGCGCAGGAAGCAAACCTTTACGCAGGTCACTGAACTGAATATTGCTGTTAGATGTCCGTCGGCAACCCAAAACACACCTTAAGACCTATCCGCTGCGGAACACAATTAGCTAACAACTTCACAATATCTAATCAAACGTGTTTTGAGAAGAGGACTTTACAAATCGATTCGTGTTGGAAAGCGAATAAAGCTCGGTTTAATTTAGCAGGGAACAAGGAAGTTCTGCAAAGGTAGTGGTACCATTAGTGGATTGGTTAGCCTGTCTCATAAGATTTGCCGATAGCCGAGATTATGTTAGAATTTAATACTGGATGGAAGGTCTTCCTTCTGGTAGTAAATATAGCCTTTAATTAGGAACTTATTTGGAAATTTTCCCTGGATTAAGTACTTATGGAGGGATTTAGTTGTTACCTAATTACGACTATCCTAGTTACGGCTTACGGAGTCTGGTTTATACTTTTATAGGGCTATATTTTATTATTTAAGGCATATTTTGTAAAAGTTTTTTATGATATCTACCATCTTAGAATAATTAACTATCTATTTAATAAATATTTAAGCGATATATGAATATAAGGTGCTTTCAAATTAGTCACGGATACCTTAGGGTATGCATGTGTTCATGATAACGGACAACTTTCCTTATGAGACTCATATCGAAATGTTGAAAAAAAATCGCCTTTTCATACAAAGTGGTTTCATCGGGTGATCAACATTTCATAGAAAGTGATTTTATTTTTTCGATTTTTCGATATGAGTCCCATAAGTAAAATGATTCCTTATCATGAACACATGCATACCCTAAGGTATCCGTGACTAATTTGAAAACACCCTGTATACAGGGTGTTTTTTATATCATTAGCCATATTACAATATGTGTTGGGTAAAGGCGTAAAAAAATATTTGGTAAAACAAAAATAATCCATTTTTCATTATCCTTTTTGTTATAGATTTTTTTTTAAATCCCATTATCTACCGAATGTTTGGTCACTATGATCACTTGCTTACTTTGCGTACTGCCCCACCTAGTATGCGCTCATAACTGCCAAATCAGATTGGAAAGGGTGTTTGAGTTTGCAACTTTAATTAACCCGCATAAGGTAACTAATTCAATACGTAACAAGTTTCCTACGCGTGGTGGGGAATGGAGGTGGAGCTTAACTTGCAGGTAAAACCCACGAGACAGCATTATCAGTCTATCGCATACAGTACTAATAATGAGGGTATTTTGAGTTGCGCGCCGATCTGAGGGTAGTTTGACTCGAGCGTGTTCACGCAAGCGCACTCCTTCTTTGTTTACAGAGTGCTGTACAAATGGCACATGGCATCTTGCGATCAGCCGAGCCAGCATAATTTGACCTCAAGAACGGAGTAACTTAAATGTTCCGTCATACAAACGTGTACTGGTTTACCTCAGATATCGATTCTAATGCACTCTCTAAGCAAATTGAATTGTTGATGACAACGAGCAGGTACAGGTAGGTATGCGCTTGGGCAGTTTTAATCAAATAACAATCGTGTGTGCATGTAGTTAGGACATTTTATTCATTGTTTAGTGCCGATGGTGGGGTGAGTGACGTCGGCTGATCGGTGCTTGTGATGAACTCCTGATTGGCTAAGACTCGACTACTCAAACCTGCTACCCTTTTGTCTGCCATCGAATCGCACGGATTGAAACAAACTTGCCTAGTGACCACAAATTATGTTTTTGCCGGATAAAAAACGGGAAAAAAAACTAAAAAAAAGTGTCACTTTTTTTTCAAAAATGTTGTGTACTGGTGATCGCGAATGACATATCCAAATTTGGCTAACGACATAACAAACACCCTGTATAATATTTTATTGTGTAGGTAGGTACTGTAGGTATGTGTGTGGTGTATCTCGCCGCGATAGGTTGAATACAACTCAACCCTAAGTATGACTAATAATGTTGAATACAATAATTACGTTAAATACCTATACATAGATTGGGAAACTAATGGTGTTGCTGAGTTGCTGTCGATGGTTGTTAACGAGAAAATGTAATGTAAGTAGGTATTGTAAGTAATTAAAATTCTCCAATTGATAACTCACTAGCTTAGCTCAAAATGTACGCAGTAACATCTTAGTATTGTATAAGGTCCTAATTTATTAGATGCAGATATTTTTACAGCTGATAGTACTCGGTCTCTGGAGTATATTAAACCGTGAAACATTATAGCTTTTACGATGTTTTTTTGGAGAAAATGGAAAACAAATTTGCTACGTAAAACCACCCTGTTTATGTGATTATTAAATGAAAACTCATTGAACAGATTTAGTACCTCTTTTACGTAGATACCACTTAACAGGAACTGGCCACTCACGTCGATAAATTAAACACTTTATTGTCAATGTCATGTTATTTTCCGTTGGATTGTGTCGTTTGATGACATGACAGACACTGTTATTGTGACATGTGATAATACACATGATGATTTTTTTTGACGAAATTATAATATTTTTTTTTGTTAGGAAAATGAAATCAAAAAAGTTACATGAAAAGATTTATTCATTTATATTTAAAGTTAATTATTTTAATGTAAAGTATCATGTGTTAAAATATCTGCAACTAATAAATTTAGGACCTTATATATGTAAATCATTATTGTCATTACTTAACGAAAGTACCGTAGAAAGTAGGTACCTAACCCTCTCTTTTCCCTTGAATCGGAAATAGTATCAGCGACCGTTTACCAAGAAATCCAAGAACGCTCTCAAAAGGGCAAAGGGGCAAAAGCACTATATAACTATTCCCAGGTAAGAAGCTCTACTTTTACCTTTGAATGCGCAGGTGAGTGTTATACCTAATGAGTGCGAGCGCGCTTCATTACGCGACTTAATAACGCAACAACGTGCCGTAAACATGCCACGAAGCTCGCTCAAGTTCTGAATTCCTACGAAAAGCATGAAAAACACCCGCCGTCTGAATAGAACATTGATTGGTTTATTATTACCCTGCGCCACCCGGTCCAGCCGCCGCCTAATCTAACCTATATTCTTGATTTAAAACGGCATGCACTCTGAATTTATAGGTAGGATCGATTGTGACATTGTTAGAACAAGGTCGTCAAAGTATACAGGGTGGAATTTTTAAAGCCAACCCTGCTGGCGTTGTACCTACTCTAGGTATTTAAATTTGTGTAGGTATAAAATCAGGAACAAAAATATATTAATGTTGATAGTAAAAGAATATGAATCCTACAATTAATATAAAATATCTTCCTACGGCCAGGAGGGTTTCACTGCGCATATTCGGCCGGCGAGACTATCTTTTTTCTTTTGGAGTGTAGAACATTTATTAAAAAAAACCTTTTTAACGATACCTCATACTATAGGGGGTGCGCCAAATTTAATATTAAATTGCAACTTCGATTATTGGAACTCCGAAACTGTTTCTAATACAGTTTAACATCATAATGAACCGTATTTATAACTATATTTTTATAAATATTGTATATGTGACATGGCGCGACTGGGCGCTCATCCTCACACCTTGCAACCTAAATGGTCGCGCACCGTGCGGTTTCAGAGGAACTTCCTCCCGCGGACGGTCCGTCTGTGGAATGAGCTCCCTGCCGAGGTTTTCCCGTTGGACTACAGTATGGGGTTCTTCAAAAGAGGAGTGTACAAGTTGTTATTGGGTCGGCAACGCGCATGTGACACCCCTGGGGTTGCAAGCGCCCATTGGCTACGGTGACTGCTTTCCATCAGGCGGGCCGTATGCTTGTTTGCCACCGACGTGGTATAAAAAAAAAAAAAATGGCGGAACTGTAAGGGTTTCTTGTTTACTACGGAACCTTAAAAACAGGCAAGCTAGTAGTTCATTTGCGGTAGCATTACCTATTCAGGTGGCTTATGATGGTCCCGTTTTATCTATTTATCGTGCTACGCGTCACTTTCGCACTTACATACTTGTTAGAAGCTGACGGCAACAACGACAAACGATTAAACACGGTACCATCATGAGCCTACAGTTCTTGTGTTATTTACGAGAAGCTCGATAAAACTTGAATAATTTCCATGAAGAGTGGAGTTAAGAAATGCTGCCACTTGACATGATATGAGGCCGAAACAAGCCGAATTGTCGACACGCACTCGGTATGGAACGACTAATATGAGTCATCTGTTAGTAATTTGCCTAGATAGGTATTACGTCTATATTTGAATTAATTAATACTAACCTCCCAGGCTGTCCGACTCCGGTGAAAGGGGTTCTTCTTTGAAACTGCAACAAGGGAAAATAAAGGATATATTAAACGTATGCATTTAGGCATTAGCTAACTAAGACATACCTATTTATTAAAATTATTATACTAACTAACTACTCTACCCTACTGTTATTTCCTGAGTAGGTATGATGAATAATAAAATGTAAGTGTAATGTTCTAAGGAGTTCTCTTCACCTACAGGTTTAGCACTTGTCGTAAGTAAGGCATTGTAATTGTTTGTAGAATTTAAATAATGCGTGACTGGGTTATTGTCAGCCGGAAAAACAAAAGTTGTCCACTCGGTGGTCAAAAGTTAACAGCTTTTATAAATCTATGTTACGATTTTAATTGCATAGGGCTATAGACCGGGGAACCTAGTTGTACCGTCGATTGTTTTATCCCAAAACAAGTACGGGAATTCCTCAACTTTAGGTATGTCCACCGAAAATGACCCAACCATGATCCACATACCTAATACACTCACGTTTTTTTAATTCTCTTTTTTATACGCATTTTGAAATATAAATTGAATCGAAGACTCGGACGACATCTAATTCGATATACCTGGTATAAAGATCAGCATATTTTGGAAAATTCCTATTGGATGAAAGTTCTTTGCTAGTATCTAGAGGGATGTCACTTTCACACTTTTTGAACCCTAAATGTTTCATCAGCTATTCAACATATTGCGTCAATTCGATGGTTTAAGAAACATTAAAATTAATCGAAAATACCTTTTGGAAACAGATATACTATTCAATTCAGTTTTTTGGTGAAAATTTTGTAAATATAATCTGTATCTCCAACACGAGGGATCGCGAGTCACATAAATGCATAAAGAGATTTTCGTCACTTTCGTTTACAATTCAAATCAGAAGTCCCAGTCTCCGATGCCCCTTGAATTGGACATCGAAGAAAAAAGAAACATAAAAACTGGTTATCGTCCTTGAGGGGACCTACCTACCGACTCCCCAATAACCTAGTGGCCGTATTCAGATACTTTAATTGTTATTGTTATTGATCATAACTTCATAAGGGTCTTGTTTTTGTTCATAACAAATTGTCTATGAATGCATTACTGCATACTGCATTTTTGTCATCTTGCCGTTTATCCCGGCTCTTGCATTGCATGCCTAAATGCACTCACGATTATAAGTCCATGCTAGAATTAATGTTCCTCGCCAAGTTGACGTTCATCATAAAGCGACTGATGATAATGGACAAGGTACAGTCGAGTCTGTCTGTATCTGTGTTGTGTTTTTGATTATGAAAACTAAGATTTCAGAAAGTACGCAAATTACCAAAATTTTAAATAGACGTGGAAAAAATTCTGAAATGTCAATATTCGGGGTCCTCCCTGGAGCTACCTTTTTAGGGTTCCGTAGCCAAAATGGCAAAAACGGAACCCTTATAGATTCGTCATGTCCGTCTGTCCGTCTGTCCGTCTGTCCGTCTGTCACAACCAATTTACTCGGAAACTATAAATGCTACAGTAACGAAATTTGGTAAGGATATGTGTTGTATGAACCGCTATAGGAATGTGATACTAAATTGTAAAAAAAACCATTGGGGTGGGGGCCCTCCATACATGTAACTGAGGGATAGAATTTTTTTTTAGTTGTACATAAGCGTGTGGGGTATTAATAGAAAGGTCTTTGAAAATGATATGAAGGTTTATACATCACATTTTTATTTAAGCAAATCGTTTTCGAGATATCAGGTCTCAAAGTCTGAAAAATGTGTCCCCCCCCCTCTATTTTTTAAACTACGCGATATAAAATTCTAAAAAAAATATATGTTATGCACATTAATTAACTCTATCAACGATTTTTGGTTTGATAAAATTATCTCCTATAGTTTTTGAGGTAGGTTGATTTAACTGTATTTTTAATAATAAATTGATAATGGTACGGAACCCTTTGCGCGCGAGTCCGACTCGCACTTGGCCGGTTTTTTTTCATATAACCGTATTCCCCGATAGCACCCGACCCGACCGCTACCTTTTTATACTTTCCGGGACCTAAACCTAACTTCCTCTCCTCTTAAGTCTCCCAGAGTGACCAAAGTCCAGATTTGGGACAAAGCTAGCTAATCCTACAAACATGATGTGAGTATCTACGTTTCAAGGTTAATCTTAATTTTAAATAGACTCTTTGATGTTTTTTAATCTTTAAAAAAAAATTGTTTGATGAATGATGATGAATTTAAATGAAAACTATTAGATTTAATTATTTTAGTACCTACCTGGCTAGGCATTTTGGTATCTATAATAATGAATAATCTAATAACATGAGAATTTTCCCAAATTTGGAGCAAAATAGGCATATTTTACAATTTCATGAAAATAGTCGAATCGGTGGCCATACAATTTAATACTTAAACGAGTGACAATTTTCGTGAAACAAATCATATATTTTATAAAATATTTCCATTTGTGTTTTTTTAAGTACCAGTCAGTCACATCACATCACACTACCGGATGGTTGAGTGATTTAGGCAACATGCGCGCATGCGGACAAACGTGGGTTCAAATCCCGAGGCGGAAGTTGGTGAACTATGTCTTATATTTGGCGTTTGACATCTCATATAAATTTATGATTTAAAAGTGAGTTTACGGGTACCTATCAATAAGCAGCACTCTTACCTACAACTTTTCAACAGGCAGGTAAGGTACTAAGTATACGAACGTAACAAAATTTTCAAGGAATAATCGTAGGTGGTATATCTATATCATAGGCTGAAGGACGACACATCGATCATGTGACGTCACGGCTCTCGCGCCCGCGGTCGCGGCCTCGCTCACGGCTAATACACTCATACCGTACCTACCGTATCCGATCCAGCGAATTGCAGTCCGAAATATAGAGACATCAGCAGGCAGTTAACATAATATCCAACTGAATTTGAAGCATAAATGCCATCAATATTTTAATTAGTTAGGTAACTAGTTAGTATGTAACTTACATAAAAAACACTTGAAAATAGTTTTACACGAGTAGGTATTAGGCAGTTGCTGAAATATGTTCAGCGAGCTTGGTCTTACTTTACCTAATCTTGTACAGCCAGCATCAAAAGCCGTCTAAGTACCTATGCATTCGAAAAAATCTAAAATCTGTACATTATGTAAAATTTGTAAAAAATAATTTATGAGATTTTCAACCATCCATATGACCTCATTCGGTTACCCATATGTTAAAGTACTCCGGGGCTATGCAAGTACATTGAACATACAACTAGATATGTATGTCTCGGTTGAAAAAAAGTGTGATTATCTAGTTACGTTATTTATAGTCTTCCTAATTCGTTAACACCCACTAAGTTAACGTTGATGCGTATTAAATGTAAACTAGCATATAAACCTGTAGATCATACACTTTATCCAAGGCCGCTCTCAAGGCCATGAAAAAGTCCAGCTGATAGGTATAGAATAATCGATCTCGGACCATTACCTACGTCACTATACCTACTAATATCAAGCTCAATTTCTTCAAGCGAGAATAATTAGCTATTCAAATGCACTTACGTGTAGAGATCGTCTTCTATACTCGACGAGCTCGTGGCCTCCACCAACACAGAGCAGCTCATCACTATTATTTTATTTATTAATTCAACGAACAATCTGTTTTTGTTGTTTTGTTTACCACTTCATACTAAATGCGAAGCCATGATGTGTTACATTTTACGAGAGCCTTCCACCTGGCCAGTGCGATGAGGCAGCGGTGGTAGAATAGCTTACTGTAAGTCCCAGTAAATTCCGGCGTTTGATAACAGCGTTTCGGAACTAAAATCTGTGTAGGCTACCGGGGAAGGCACTGGCTTTCCGAGGTAACTTTAAAAGGGGGTAGGCGAGCACATTTATTCCACCCTCCCTTTAAAAATAATTTTATGAGCTACAGGCAAGATAGTTAGTAAAATGACTTTAATTTAAAACTAGAGTTGTAAATTAGTAAAATTTCAAAAATTCTACTATTTATCTGTTCCAGGTTCACGTCGTCCTGAAAACATGATGTTGTTTTTATAAAATTACTAACAATTATTTATAATATAGTGTTAAAAGCCAAGAGTGTTACAACAAAAGTCACCAAATACGATAAATTTACCATTCGGCTTTGGTACCTTTAGTCTAACAACCGCATAGTAAAATCCGTACATGATGTCTAGTGTCTACGTTCAAAGTTGAGTTGAATTTAGGTAATAATGACTACATAAGTTGAACATACAAGTGATGATGATGACACACTTTAAAACATACCGGACTTGGACTGACCTACCAGATACTAATTACTAACGGGGTACATAACGTACTACGGGTACCTTCGGTCTACAGTCACGTTTTTACGGGTACCTTCAGTCTGAAGTCGCGTCCGAAATGGTCTAATGCGCGTTATTCTAAGCGCAAACGTGAGACGCAAGCTCTCGTTGAATAACACTCTAAGCAAAAAGTTAATATACATAGATGACACTCCCCCTATGTTTTTTCAAAGTCACGTCGAGCGGTCGGGGGTGCAGAGTGCGCATGCTCGGTTTTAACCTTGAGCACACTTCCCGGTTCACGGGCAAAGCGCTGTCACCTGCCTACTAGGTCAATGTGTTTATAGTACTTATACGTACTTCCGATGAGTTTTATGCATTTCATACAAGATTTATTAGATTATTACTCGTATAAATCGGTTAATAGGCACATTATAGCAATAAAACTAGTCAAGCATATCTTATTTATACCAACCATTCCATTATGCTGCAACTAGCATTGCATAGGCAAGTTCATGGGATGAATAGATGTAGAAAAGTAAGTATACCTACATGTACCTGCCTACCCACTATATAATTTATAGACACAGTATTTAAGCAATGAGAGAGTGAAATAAGGAACCGAATGTAGATCTACGTATGTTAAATGGAAAGAAATAGTCAGTATTTGTGGTACAAGTGTGGAAAGCCTACATTTCAACATGTGTATTATACAACATTTTACAATGCCTTATGCGAGGAAAACCAGGCTATCTCGGCAGTACTAACCAGGCCGTGCGGAAAAGTACCTACTATGAATAGTACCCCAACTAGCAAAGAAGTCATATAAATCAAGAGTTATACGACCTTTAGCCATATAAGAGTTTTATAGTCGTTTTTAGTTAACCTGTTAGTCAAATAAACGTTATAAATCTGATAGTTTAGTCATCCTACCAAATAGTCTAATTACTATGGTAAATAAACGTTTTTGCGACTTAATTATACAACAATCATGTAGAGGTTTTAAAGAAAACGTTTACTTAATGATGTTCAAAGTTGTATAAACGTTTTCGTCTTATAAAGGGTTTAGAAAAAACAGAACCGTCGTAATAAGGTCATTTTTACAACGTCTACATAATTTTATTGTTGTATAAGTGATATCATAAAACCTTATCTCGACAGTTATATAGCGGTGTTGAAGGTAACTTCAATATGACAAAAAGATATCAGCGGGACTGTTATCTACCCTTTATTCAACAGTTGGTTATATTAACGTCAAACAAAAACTTTGAAAAACCTTTAGTTGTTGCCGAACTCGTTATATTCCTTTTATTCGACTATATGTTTTTAAATTGATTTTAAGTTACGGTTATAAAACATCATGCAATTTATAGTCGATTTGAAATTAATATTATAAAACATCAGTCGCCATTTCGTGAGCATCACAGTACTATTTAAAAGAAAAAAACCATGGATATTACATCGTGGAAACGGTACAAACGAAGTGGCGGACTAGTAACGGCGGCTTAGTAATGGCGGACAATTTGTAGTCGTTATAAAAACCTTTACTTAAGATAAAGTTATATTGTAGTCGTATAAGTATAAATCCATGACTTGTTCCAAAATGGCTAACCTTAACTATAATAAAATATGAAGAAATATTGTTATAAATTATAATTATTTCGCATATATTAAGAGCGCGACAGCAAAAAACTGTATATCATCATAAACTTTAACGGTAAAGTGACCTTCCCATACGAATTCAGCTCACGCCAAATGTGCAAACGCTCAATATATAGAACAATAATTTCTATTACAAATCTTATAAAATTACCTTGTATTATTTTTCTGTACACTTTTTTGTCACACACACCAAGTTTTGCGCGTATCTAAAATAAATGTCAGGAGCAGTTTTATAAATAAAACTTAAAAACATTTATGTAACTTAAAAGTCCGATAAGCAATGAGTAAGGGTTATACTAAACCTTCTATAAAACAAAATGGTCAGTAATAAAACATTTATTTGATATTTAGGTCGCGTAAAAGTTTTTGTTGTTCTCTTTATACAACGTTTTGGTCATTCCTTAATCGTTACAATACCTTTAATAAACGATTTAAGTCGCCATGCAAACCTTTATTTAACGTTTATCTCACCAATAAGTCGTATAATTTGCGCCACTTTCGCCTTTTATAACCGTTTACCTTACGTTTATATGACCAACCAAATTAGACTAGAAGTTATATGCAAAACGTTGTCTCAACTTCTATATGACTATATTTTGCTAGTTGGGACATTACTAAAGAGGACGGGAAACGAAGGGTTACAGGCCAAGTAGCTAGATATCTCTGCAGGCCTGCTACGTCCAACACCGAAGTTCGTAAATATCGGGGGATTTGTCTCTGTCACTCCAACGAAGGCGTCAGAGAATAGAATGACAGAGAAAATATCCCGAAATTTTCGGATTTCGTTGTTCGCGGTAGGGCTGCAGATAGAGAGATATGCGGCCTGGAACCTTGTTTCTCGCCGAGATTTGTATGGTGCTTTTCTCAAACTTGCAATGAAATAAAAAGTCGAAAGTGATTTTCACAGTAAACAACAAATACATCAAAGACCGTAACGTATCTTCAAAATAAATAATAAACAACTTAAACCTGAAATCGTTTTAAACTATTTGAGATAATCTTTTACCTGGCCCCAATTTCACAACATCGACAAGTCCTACAATTGTAAATCTACGGTTTCTCCAATAGGGAGCGTCTATAGGCTACAGTTACCGCTTACCATCGGAAGGGCCGTGCGTTTGTTTGCCACCAGCATAAAAATTAGTGCAGGAACTTTAATAAATCAGCAGTAAATAGCTACTTTTATGCGCAGCAAAATTACAATTGTCGCAAAAATCACGACAATTGTAGCGAAATTCCGACATAAGCCGAACCTCATGTCAAGAAATAATGAAAATTGTACTAAACCTTGCGACACTTGTCACGGGTTTCGGAAAATAAAAAGTACTTTATTAACGATATAATAACGTTATTAGTAATAATTTTATGTTGGTGGCAAACAAGCGCATGGACCGTCCGACAGTAAGCGGTAGCCGTAGCCTACGGAGGCCTGTGACGTCAGTAACAGTGATATTTTACAATTGTCACAATTGTAATTATGGTGAAATAGGCCACTGGTGACATTGACATTAGTTCTTTTTTTTACGGTGAAATGCCAAGTTGTTCTGTCACTTTACAAGTTACTTCCGGTATTTAACTTGTTCCGTCCGGTATTTGTTTGGGTTTTGAGTTTGAGTATTGGGTGTAGGTATAATCTCGTGCGTAACTTGATACATGAATTATTGCTGCTGCTTGATATAATTATGTAGGTACTTGTGGGAGAGCTATTTGATTTGGTCGGAAAACAGATTACGACATGGTATGATAACGATTTTTATAACTGTGCGACAGCTTCGTTACATGAAATGGAAGCAGAAATGCCATAAATACTTTCATAGTGAAAAACTTATCTGACCCTGTGGCCGTAACTGGAACTACGTTCTTAGCCTATAAGGATGCCCCACTTCCACTGTTGGGCAAAGGTCTGTCCCTCAGATTTCTCATTAGTAGGATATAACTCAAATTTGTAAAACTTTGTCAGCCTTCATAGCCCAGTTGGTAATGACCCTGCTTACGAAGCTAGAGGCTCCGGGTTCGAGTCCCAGCAAGGGCATGATTTGTGTATTTATTTACCACAAATATTTGTTACTTGGTCATGATTGTATATGTATTTAAGTATATAATTATATATATCTATTATATATACAGGGTGGTCCAAACCTTGACGTCAAACATTTTTTTTTAGATTCCTCACGTCATGAGCTATCAGAATATACCCCATGTATGTTAGCCGATTTTTTTGTAGTTTTCGAGTTATGAATTTTTGAAAAAATATTGTTTGCGAAATTCTGGAATGAAGAAATTTATTAATAAAAAAAACTATTGAGTTTTTTAAATATTTTCTTTTTGTAAAAGTATTACTACAAATAAAGCATTTAATGACAAAAAAATAGCGCCCTCTCTTTGATACAAGAGAAGGCGCTATTATTTGAATATTTTATGCTAAAAACGCATCAAAATAGCATTAATATACGTAAATGGTCTTGAGAATACGAAAATTCCTTGGGATATGTTTTATTTTTTTTATTTACGTACATTAATGCTATTTTGATGCGTTTTTAACGTAAAATTTTGAATTTGGTATTTTTTATCCTACTTGTATCAAAGAGAGGACGCTAATTATTTTGTCAGTAAATGCTTTATTTGTAGTAATACTTTTACAAACAAAAAATTGAGGAATTCTGGAATGAAGAATGAAGGATTTCTCAAAATTTTTTTTTTTCAAACTTCATAACCCGAAAACTACAAAAATCGGCTAATACCGAGGGGCCGCACATAGTGTGCCACTAAGAGGGATAGACATAGTCACTTACTACTAAGACGAAAGTGCCACACAGGCACTTAGTGACGTATTCAACGCATTTGTCTGGCACTTACATTTAGCATCTAATGCACACACACACAAAAAATAGTGGCACAGTGATAAGGACGGACGATTATCGTTCCTTTTCACTTCCACTAGTAAAAAGTTTCATAAGACCATCCCTTTCGTTCTTGCTATTATTATAACGTTGTCAAATCCATATTAATCCTACATTCATGGCTAATACACATGGGGTATATTCTGATAGCCCATGACGAAGGGAACCTAAAAAAAAAATTCCGACGTCAAGGTTTGGACCACCCTGTATAACTTCGCCTGTTACCCACAACACAAGCCTTAATTGAGCTAACCGTGGGACTAGGTCGATTTGTGTAAGATGTCCCTAGTATTTGTTTATTATTTTATTTATTTAAACTTAAAACAAATCGCAAATTAACATTGAATGGCACCATGAATGTTAATTTGCCCACCACCATTAGCAATAACATATTTACGACAATACTAAACTTACGGTTTCCTATACTTGTTTATCACGACAACAGTAAGACGAACCATAAAGATTCGCGTAGCATAATTAAAGGGATATAATATACCCCAGTAATACCTACTTCGATAGAAGCGGGCGCAAGTTTACATTTTATAATAAAAAATACCCAAACAAAATATACTAATTTAAACGTCGAAATTTTTCAAAATTATTCAATTCGATTTACACTTACAGTTATCGTTATAGGTACCTGGAGTTTCCAGTAGAATCTTCAAAAGTGCTTGGGTCTCAGGAGAATAATAAAATTACCTATAGATCTGATAATACCACGTTGTCACAGGAAGAATGATGTGCAATTCGAAGATCGTCTTCTAGCTGTACACCTTTTCGAACTACCCGCATTTGATTCGGCCTAAGGATTAAATCCAACTTTTGAGTGGGCGATTTTTGGATTTATATGCATATTTACTTAGTAAGTTTACGCGATTAAAGACCAGTTTGTAGTTAAAATATGATTGATAATGTGAAAATCGTTTAAATCAATAGAATATGCTGCATATTCTACCAAGAATTACAATTTCTTAGTTTGAATCTTTGCCTAAAATACCTACGACACATTATAATCTAGCAATGTTGGTAAATGTTATTCGATAAAGTCGATATTCGTTAAACGATAAATATTAATAGGTAAGTATGTATTAAAACTTTCCTGAAAATTTTGTTGGATGTACTGAATTCAAGTTTTTATATATGATATATAAAAACTTATTGTTATTATTTGGATAATAGAGAAGTTACAAATTTAAAAAAAAAATGTTTTTTGTCTTGTGTGATGTTATTATTTATATTTCTTATTTATTTTATTTGTATATTATTCTATTACAGATAAGAAAAAGTTAATTAGGACAAACTTTGAATTTTCGCGCTAAATATGTAATAACCAATCGGCCGCCATGGCACTCGCAGACTTTTTAAATCGGGCGGGATACAGTCCGTCGCGCCTAAGTTTTATTTAATTTCCCGCCTTTTTCTACTAACAAGTTGTTTTGCCAGACTAAAGCGCAAAGGCAGTAATAGGGCAGTATGATTTATGATCTTAGGCTAACTAGAAGGACTACAAAAAAGTAATTATTCCTTTCATGACATTGACATTTGTCACATGTGTCAGTGAGTGAGCGAAGTGAAAACGACATGAGTGGCTGTTATATTTTATGGAGTAGGTATAGAAGTGAAATTTCTCGGAATTACAGTGACTAACCCACATAGTTTTCATTAAAGGTGCCTTATTATTGAAAAAGAAGCAAAGGATGGTTATAATAACATAAATGGGTGTTTGACTGCCAGTGTCATTAGATGAAAATAATAACTTAAACGCTCTTAGTGCATATCCGATATCCACAATCAAGCAAATTAGTCAATAAACGGTAAAGTACAAATGCACTTGCATGGTCGACCGAAAATAAATACCACTGCAATAGTTGGTACTAAACGTGTCGAAAATGATGGAAACAAGGTATTACGAAGGATGCGGTCGTGAAGGCCCAATACGATGTATCTTCTTAGGCGAGTTTCATCCGGTAGCTGGCCCGAAAATTGCCTGTCAGGTTGGTCTTGACTTTGTCTTGAGAAATATTTATAGTTAATATACATATTTTCTATAGACATATCATATAATACATAATCCATAACTGTGTTGAAAATTTCATGTTATGTATCTCAATGCATTTTAGCTCATCGATAACAGTTACATTTTGTCCACTTTCTATTATCACACCATGTGCCTACATGGGCAATAAATGAAATTTAGATCATAATTAACAATTTTTTGATGAAATTGTTTAAATATTGTAAGATATCAGTTACTCAGAATCGCAAAAAAAAAGATAATGTGCTGTTGTTTCAGTTTCCAGAAGATTACATGTCCAAGGAGGTTTTTGATTCCATAAGTGCTTACATCATCCCCAAGCCTCAGATACAAAGATGCACAATGACAATGTAAGTAATGCTGCTTTAGTTTGCTATAAATATTCAATGTTATATGGACTTGATTATTTTTATTATAATATTACGAAACTTAAGTCATAAAGCCCTGCAAATTTAACAATTGTATACTAAAAAAAAATGTGAATGAACCTAAATACTTGCATTATTCCATAATCATACACTCTTAGAACACAATCAAATACATTTTTAGTTAATTGATTTTTATTAGTAGTACCGTTAAAAGACACGTAAATGTCAAAGATGTCAAATGGTATGGAAAGTCAGCCATATTTGTTTTTTTTAAATTTATTCTACTGATTATTGGTATACTATGCTATATAAGCGATTAGCTGTTTAATAAAACAATATCACTTTGTTGGACCACTGCTTACTTTTAGTTCTGTTTGTATCAGTGTGTAGATTCCAATTATACCTACATGCAGTGGGAAAATGGAATAATTTTAATATCATATTCTTGAGGTTATCATAAGCACAAATTTAAGATAACAATATTCAATAGTCATTTTTAGTCTTACAAAGTGATCATGTTGAAGGGCACATTCTGTTTAACCTTTAGTATGCATTACCTTCAAGCAGATCAATCAAAATTTGACTTTGATCGCTAATGCGTAAAGTCCAATTGTAATGGAGCAGATATGCTACTAAGCACACGGAAGGTTAAGTTTCCTCACCATACACCATGTACTGATCATTTAGGTATAAATAACCTTTGAATACAAATTGCACATTATATCTTAGCACTTCAATCATATCAAATATCCTCAAACCAATGTAATTGAAAATTTAGAATTTTCTTGTCAGTACTTTTTTTGCAGGACAGACACAAAGGCTTAAAACTAGTGAATAAAAAAATTGCAAAGCTATTTTCATAATTGGCACTAGCTATATTTTTTTTGTTTTATAGGAGTATTAAGCATATAATATAACTTAAAGAAGTTTAACTATTAACCTTTTACCTACGGGGCCATAATATTTGCTATCAAATTGTTTGACTTGACACCATTACATAAGTATGACTTTAATTTGACAGTGGTGGCAACTCTGGTTTACACCTGTAGGTAAAGGGTTAATATCATTAATCTATGAAGATTGAAGAAATACTTACCATGTACAACTTTGTTTACAAAATGTTACGGTGGATATTTGTGAAATATTAAAAACTCTTGTTATGCTTCTGCTTATAACTACTTTAGTAATTCTTTGCAGTTCTCATTTATATTTTTGACATACTTTAGTTTGTGCACATTTCTGCTTATTGCGATATTAATATGATTTATTAGCAAAAAATAATTACCTTATTAAATTCAACTATGTAAATTTTTGGTGTTGCATTGAGCGAGTTTTATGGTGCTTTACATTTATTGATTTGTGCTAATAAATTTGTTTGTCTTAAATAACTGCATGTATGCAACTGCATGCTACATACATAATTTAGTTTCTCCATGTGAACGCAAAATGTATATTTAGATATTCTTTCCATTTATTGTAATTCAATTTTATTTGATGTTGTAATATATTGTAATTTTAATAAATTTGTGAAATTTTAGAAATGCTCTGGGCCACAAAATAGTAGGCTACCCTATTCGGATAGACAGCCCCCGGTACGAACGGAATGCGTATCTCTTCAACCTGTGCTTCGTGTGTGACAGCTGGTCAAAGACTGTACAGTATGAGCCAGTTGTCAAGAAACTTGGAGAACATTTGGTAAGGATACCCACTGGAATAAATGTTTCAATGTGCTTTTGATGGAATTGTACTAAGTAATTAATGTCTCTAGACCATAATGGAGGAAGAGACACGTTTCGTGTCGAGCGGCGCGACGCGATTGCCCACACTCCTCGCGCACCTGCTACACGACCTCAATACGCATCGCAAGTCAACGCTGGTCGGTAAGTTGTCTCTAAACTGAAATAGATGTTACATGTATACTAAAGAAACAAGCCTATCCACTAGCGATCGAGAGAAATTAACCTGTTCCCTCAGCTTTTACGGCTGATGCTTTTTCCATTAGGGTTGGTTATTGATGTACTCGTAATCTGATGGTCATGATTTATTTCAGTTTGCAAATTACTATTTTAATATAACAAATCAAACATGATTATGAAAAGTAATTTGATAAGCAATGTAACAACATGATTACGCAATAAAGATTTGAATTTGATTAGTACCACATACATTAACATTACTAGGTCTAGTCACCATCAGATATATCGATGTGGCCAGCGCTCACAAATATCTGACCCGGGTGCTTAACAAGTTGCCAATCGCTAACGCTTAATCGTCAAGCGTAAACGAAAGGCAACTAACTGTCTTTGTCGCACTAATATGAAAGAGTGCAAGAGAAGGGAAACTACGATAGTATAACGTTACTAAGCGTTAGCGATTGGCAACTTGGCTAAGCACCCAGGCCTCTATATTCATGGAGTTCCCTTCCCACCTCCAGCGTCGGTAAACTTCGGTATTTTTTATTTGGAGTATGACATCTAATATTTCAAAAAACTATTTCGACTTGGCCGGTTTTATTTGAGTTAATGACCTGAGCGTCAGAAAGAGGTGTTATGGTTTTCTCTGTCTATGGCACAAGTGAAAAGAACCCTAGCCAAACTATATGGATTTAATTGAAGTGGATTTGTTGGTGACAGAAGGCGACACGGTGATGCACTTGAAGGTGGTGGAAGGGCGCGCGGATCCGGCGCCGGTGCACGACCACGACGTGCCGGTGCTGGTGGCGAGCGTGGGCGCGCCGCGGCCGGGCGCGCCGGGCCGCCGGGCCCCGAGGGCGCCGGCCCGCGCCTCGCCCCAGCGCCGCACGCAGGTGCACCTCGATAATGACACGCCGGTCGACGTCGACATCAACGCTGATTGGGATCTCACCACACGACAGGTTAGTTATTTTTGTGGAACTCTAATTGTTTTGTTAATTATATAATTATTGTAGTACTACTATTTATGTATATAAGTTATGAAATAAATATTAGGTTACTGTTGCAGCTATGTTATCTTGTACATTGTTAACGTTTCTGGCACTAACGGCATACGTTGCAGATACGTGGTAGATTTTTCACTGCGTGACAGCAAAGTTAATGGAAAATTTTAAACTATTTCCTTAACCCGGCGGGAGTGTGGCAGGGTATCTCATACCCTGCGTTTGACTTATGTCAATATATTTTTTTTATTATTATTATTTAGAAAACTGATGTAGCCTGTATCCAGTGATCATTGTGACAATAATCATAGTCAAGTTGTAGATGTGATGTACTTGTCTAGTCCATTTTTAAACTTATTCACATTTTGAGCTGAGATCACGTCCTCTGGGAGTTTGTTCCAACATCTCACTACTCGGTTGCTCAAAAAGTGTTTAAAAGGGTTACTGTGAGATCTGATACTCTCTAGCTTTAAGTGATGACCTCTCAGACGAGTGTTGTTGAAAATCCTTGAGGTCATAATGTTTAGTTAGTATCTTATACGTCTCTATTAGGTCCCCACGTTTTCTGCGGTCTTTTAGAGTAGTTAGCTTTAGTTCTTTTAGCCTTTCCTCATATGGCTTGTTTTTAAGTTGCCTTGGCAGTTTTGTGAAGCTACGTTGGATTTTCTCTAACATCTCAATGTCTTTGGCAAAGTAGGGACTCCAGGCTTGAAAAGCGTACTCCAGTATAGGTCTGACGTAAGATTTGTATATTTTTAGCATCATATCTGGTGTAATAGTTTTGAAAGCTTTTCTGATCAGGTAAATTATACTTCTGGCTTTTTTGACTGTAGTGGATATGTGCTCTTCCCATTTCAAATTTTCGGAGATCTTAACGCCCAGGTCAGTTTGTGTTCGTACAGCCGTTAGTGGAACGCCTTCCAAGTTATAAGTCAGGCGGGGGATTACGATTTCCTATATGGAGAACTGTACATTTGGCAGAGTTTAGATTGATCAACCATTCTTTAGACCAGCTTGCTATGGCATCTAAATCATTTTGTAGATGGTTATAGTCAACGAGTGGGTTAGAAAATAGTTTAGTATCATCCGCAAAGGTACTAGAATTTATTTTTGTTTTAGAGGTATTTAGAGTTTATTTTTGTTTAACTTTTTTTCACCACACTCTCGCCGGGTTAATATCTCAAGAAATCATTACTACGTCACGTTGCCGTTCGGTTAATCTTATAAAATCAAATGTTAAAATGCATAGGGCAATGAAAATGACCCTTATGAAAATGCTATAAGGTCGGAACTAAGACAGTGTCTCTCTTCCCTTCCTGACTCAAGCCCATAACAGAATTAAAGGCAATAATGGATAATGATAAAGTAATAGTATTTAAAACCATACTTTTTACAGATTTTACCATATATTACTGGCTACAATCACGTGTCTAAGATTGCGGCGGATACCAATGTGGAGAAGACCTTGGTCAAATCTTGTATTCAGAACCTGGTCTATTACGGAGTGGTAAGAATATTTAAAATTATTTCTAAATCACTTTTATTGAATCTATTGCATTTATGCAATGTATTTGACCATAGTCATACGATTAAAACGTTGCGGAACATTATTTTGCCTTTATTAACGGTGGTAAATTATCCTTGAAAAACTTCGTGAAAAAATCTGCTTTATCCGCTAGCTTGAATAGTTTTTTGGATGCTTATATTGAGTTCCGTTTTAACGTTAGATTATA
>JALPQI010009407.1:0-44841 GCA_025490895.1 Thaumatotibia leucotreta
ACAAAAATTATAACGGTAAATTTTGTTTCCATTAAAGGCCTATAATTATGTTTTTTTTTGTATTCGACCCATATAATAGGTATGATTCGTAAATTTGTAGACAGGATAAAGAATTAGAGTTTGAACTGATTTTTTTTATGAACCGCCAAAAAACTGGCATTCGAGTTAACCTCGCCGCCTCAATATGGAGGTGTTCTAAATTTAACCGGAGCTAAGCTAACGTGGAACTAAAACCGCGTACAAGGCGGCCCGAGGAAGGTGCGCCTTGGACGTCGCAGCCGCGCGGGCGAGCGTCCGCAGCGCACGATACAAGGGCGGCCTAACGTGACGTCACGAGCAGTAGATCTTCCAACCAGTAGCGATCTATACGACAATGGTGGCATCACACTAATACACACACCTCCATTGGTACGGGTTACGAGTTGCGTATATAAACGGAGGGGGTGTGGAACTTTAGAAGCGCGTTGTACGTTAGTTGGTATTTTTGTATGAGAAATGCTAAAAAAATTTTGAAAACTTTCGTTAATGATATTTAAAATCATTTATTAAATGTCATTCGCTATGTTTAGATGTTTTTTGAAACGAAATTTTTGATATTCCTAAAGAAATTTGATAAAAACTAGTAATGATAACATATTCAGTGCCTATGGCGCCATCTATCGGATGGTTGTGTAAGCTGTTGTTGATTCAAAAGTTTAGTTAAGTACCTAATAGGTATAGCTAGAAGACTCGAGAAGACACGCAGCGGTCGAAAATATTAACGTTTAAAAGAACGTTTTTCAGTACAGATGGTACTTTTTTACGCATTAGTACGAGAAGTGGTTCATTTCTTGTTAGGGCTAAATTTCGCGGGGCCATCTACTTATAGGGACAACGTCGTACGATATGCAAAAAGAAAATTAATCCTTAATCGTGTCAATTTAAAACTCTCCCTTCGGTCTTGTTTTAATTTATCGTCATTCGTTTCGAACTTCATTTTTCGCATTTGTATCGTAGGTAATGTACTATTATGATATGAGGTGACAATGCGAACTTAACGTGCGAGTTTTCGTGACTAACAACCGTTCTTTATAAGCGGTCACGGTTTAAAAGTGCATTTTTCATTTTTACGACTAAATATGTGCCATAATTCAGTCATAATCATAACTCACTCCTACAGAAAAATTCAGATGCTGTTCTTACGAAATAATTTATCAAATGTGATCATATTTGATAAACACGACATAGTAATGACAGCATAAATAACATTTTCAAATACACATTAAATATGACATACCCAAATTTACGATTATTAAATCTAATAAATGACCGGACATTTATCAAAATTAGTTTCAAAGTTTACATGAAAATCGTTACGTAATTTCACGCGACATTTTGTTAGACATACTAATTTAGTGTAACTATTTTAAACCTTATGAAGTCAATAATAAGATCTACAGTCTTTAATACGTTTAATCCATAATTTATGGCGTTAAAATCGTCATTCCTAATATATAATTGAGCTGTTAAAAAGGGCGTAAGTGCCTGGACACACTTAGCAACATAATGCTTTTTTCTTTATCTAATAGATTCGTGAAAAGTTATAAGCGCCAGGAATTATCAAGGGACTTAGGACCTTCTTGAACGAGGAAGTGTTTGGCAAACTGTTTGAAGTAAAGCAAGATAGATGGCTCTTGGATGAATTCGGTAGTAACTGTTAATCACTTTAGTCGTAGACGGAAATCCGTTGAGTTTCGATTAGGTTGTGTAATCTAATGTAGTGGATTAAATTTGCCAGGTCCGTGTCGGGCCACGTATACTCGACGAAAGAACGACTGAACGTTTTGTATACATTCAGGTTTCATTGCATTTCATTATTAAATACTCTATTAGTAAAACCGTTTAGTGAGACATTTAGGATCTATTCATACCACTGAACAATTTTCAAATAATTAGGTACAGGTTAGGTAATATATTTTTATACTTGAGATTATATTGGAATTTTCTTGAATTAATCATGTGATATTAAATGGTCAAAAGGTTGATTTAGCTCCAAACTAGAACAATTTATAGCATTAAGAAAAAGTATCGGAAAATTTTAATCATAAATCATAACTTGCTATTTTTAAATCCTCGGAGTTATCTGACGATAAAGTTAAGCGCAAGTTATTTGGATTCTTTGAAAAACAGGGAAATTCCAATAAATTTTCGTTAAAATGGAAATCTACTTAACCTGGAAATATTTTGAAAATCTACCTATTTGAAATCAGCGAGGTTACATTATTACATTGAACAATTATAACCGACGCGTATTATTTGACCGAGTGTATGATTATTATTTATTACCTATACTCGTAGCTGTAGGTAAGTCAGTCAGTTTTAACATAGTAGTAAATTTAGGTAACTGACTAGTAACATAATCAGAATTAAGTAATATTTTGTCTAAGTAGCAGAAACTAATTATGTATTTATATAAATGCTTACATAAGATGAACAGTAATTCATAAATTCGAATTTCCAATTGAACGTGTTTTTTATGAAAATAACTCGTAATAAAATACGACGTTTTGAAGTTAATCTGGCGATTTCTATATTCGTCCCGCTCGGGAAGGAAGCACTTTACAAAACAAATACAAAAATATTCACATTCTGCAAGGCGAATCGAACTTTATTGCTTGGAACTAAAGGTGGTAGCGGCGGCAAATGGGCCGTAACTTAATACCTTCCATTTGGCACAGGCATAATTTGGGCACTACGTCTTTTTGACGGGTTTGGTTTGACTGCTGAAACTGTGAACTTTGGGCTGAAATAGATAATTTTTATTGTAAATTCCTTTTCCTAATATTTTTAAGTTTTAGTAAGTGTATAAATTTAATTCTTAAGGAGTTATAGTGTTAAGGTACATTTAAATACCTTCCATTTAAAATAGGTACGACATTCCATCACTGCATAAAGTTTTTATCGCTTTCAGTGCCGCAAGAATGTTTTGGCGTGTTATTGGTGTAAAAATACGAACTGTGTTTATGGGATATATTATTGTATTAAGCGACAATGTGGTAAAGATGAATTATTTTGCATTTCACATGGTTTTACTAAAAGTATCACTCTTAAGGTGAACGTTTGCTATTAAACTGCAAACAGTACAAAAGTCGAAAACGTTCAAATATTGAATGCATGTTGTAAAATGAAAATGTACCTGTCTACCATTTCCAATCAAGACGACCCAAGTTATCGCTTAGTATAAGAACTGGGTGCTTAGACAAGTTGCCAATCGCTAACGCTTAATCGTCAATCGTAAACCAAAGGCTTTGTCGCACTAATATGAAAGAGTGAGAGAGAGGAAAAACTACGATATGCTACGAAGCGTTAGCGATTGGCAACTTATCGCTAACGCTTCGCATTCTGAAACATACCGTACCTACCTAGGGCCAGTAGAAGGAAAATACTGGACATTTAAGGTGAAGTGATAACGTCTTATTTTCAATAAGAGCTCGAATTGTCGCTTACTACAAGGACTCACAAGTACAGTAACAAAGTACCCAATGTCAGTACTGTCAGTAGTCAGTTTACACAGGTGACACATGAAGACGTGTATAGACGGGGCGAGATCAAAGCTCGTCAGAGGCGTCACTCGAATCAGAAATGACAGAAAACAGCTATTTGCGACCTGTAATCGGAAATTTGGCGAAATATATTTGAACTGGAAATCTGGAGTAGGTAATACGACTAATAATATTATTTAATGATTATACATATAAATATTCTGGAACATTCTTACACAAATCGACCTAGTCCCACGGTAAGCTCAATTTAGACTTAAATACATACACAGCCACGAACAAATGTTTGTGATAGATAAATAAATGCACAAATAATGCCCTCACTGGAATTCTAACCTAGTACGTCCAGCTTCGCAAGGAAAACCAACTAGGCTACGGATAATGACATTATGGAACAAATGAAATCATTTTAAAAATATTTTGGTATGTGATTTTAAGTCACTAAGTACATAGTTACACCAGACATACAACGGGAATGAAATTATAGGTACCTATTCATAAACATATTTGTATGTAATGATGAATTACTGTATAAAATACGTAACTAACATTTTTCTATGCCTTAACTCAAGAATAAATTTCCTACTTAAAACTGAATATTACTTTCGCCCTACAATCAATGCAAGTGTAAATAACTACACAGTCACAAGTAAAAATGCAGTCAAACAGAGTTCAACGAGCTGTTATCTACTCAGCACATTTCCAAAAAGACGAAAGTGCCTTCATTTTATACTGCGATAAGACGTTTTTATAAAAACAAGGATACCTGGAGTTATCGGCGCATAGTAGCTATAGATAAGGTATTGTGACATTTACGGCGAACCCCATTAGTGCAGGATGCAATTAAATGTTCCCTTGACTGCAGCCACATTTTAAACGTGAACGTCTAGGTCAAAAATGCCTCCTAAAACAACATAGAACAACTACGAGCCCCGATGCAGTGGAGTTCGTCTAGTTCGAAACAATTTTTACAAATTTTTGAATATTTTAAAAATGATCACATTATGCTAATGATAAATTGTATGAACGTTAGTCATGGTTAATGTACTACATTTCAAGAGACACAACAATCTGAAGTACGCTTTTGTTGTTTAATAAATCGATTTTAACAAACCAGTGTCTAAATTATATTTTCGTTCACCACCGTAATTCCGCGCTTATAAGCTTGACGCAAAATTCGCAGTGCATCAGGTGTAGGTACCATGTCGTCTTTAAAATTAATGGCGTTCTTTACATTCATTGATTATTTACAAAATTAAAAATTGTGGAAAAAATTTAAAAAAATACCTCTCATAAATAGTTTTTTTTATTGTGATTTATTAAATCCAAATATTTTATACTCAAAGAAACTACTTTAGTACTACTATTGAATAGTGAAGGTTTTGTCTCTAAACCTTTTCCCCCGGATGAACGGGATAATCTCGAAAAACTGTCTAACTGGACGAGAACATATGCATCGGGGCTCGTATGGAAGATGCGTCTTTTTGAGTTAGCACGGCAGTACAGGGCATATACAATAGCTCTTTTCAAAACACCGCACATATGGGTTATTGTCAGTCGGAAAAACAAAAGCTGTCCACTTGGTGGTCAAAAGTTAACAGCTTGTATACATTTTTGTTACAATTTTATTCCATAGGGCTGTAAGCTGGCGAACCAGTTGTACCGTTAATTGTTTTATCCCAATATTAGTACAGGAATTCCTTGACTTTAGGCCGTGTGGTGACGGCAGTAAGAATACATTTGTCACCACCCCAACTCTTCCCATGGGTGTCGTAGGAGTCGACTAAGGGACTAAAGTGTTACTGATCATACACTTGACCCGGGTATGTCTGAAAACTACGACCAAGACCACCGGGGGATGGGCAGCAGCATCCCTAAAGTGCGGTGGAGACTCTGCGATCGCCAACCCGCATGCCAAGCGTGGCGATTATGGCAACTACCCCCCATGAAAAGACAAACAAGGCCGCGGCCCCGAGGTTCCGGCGACCCCCGGTGCCCTGGTTATGGTAGCGGCCAGGGTGCTAGCGGGGTCAGGGGTGCTAAGAATCTCCGGCAAAGATCCGGCTACCACCACCGACGACCTCTGGCCCTGGCAACGTACAACACACGTACACTGCGGACCGACGAAAAGTTAGTGGAACTGGAGGAAGGATTGAGCAAGTTGCGTTGGGACATTGTGGGATTGTCAGAAGTCCGAAGAGAGGGCGAGGACACGATAATCCTAAAGTCCGGCAACTTGCTCTATTTCCGGGAGGGCGACCAACAGTCCCAGGGAGGTGTCGGGTTCATCGTCCACAAGTCCCTCGTAAACAACGTGGTGAAGATCGAGAGTGTGTCGGCTAGGGTGGCGTACCTTATACTCAGAGTATCTGAGAGATACTCGCTGAAGGTCATACAGGTGTACGCGCCGACTTCGACACACTCCGACGACGAGGTGGAGGCTATGTATGATGATATCTCAAAAGCCATGCATAGCTCCAGAACCTACTTCACCGTTGTTATGGGGGACTTCAACGCGAAACTGGGCAAGAGAGATGGTGACGAACTGAGGGTGGGGCAATTTGGGGTTGGACGTCGGAACCACCGGGGCCATCTGCTGGCTGGTTTCTTGGAGAAGGAGGGACTCTACATGATGAACTCCTTCTTTAAGAAACGCGAGCACAGAAAATGGACTTGGATGAGTCCCGACGGTGCAACTAAAAACGAGATCGACTTCATCATGTCGACGAAGAGACATATATTCAACGATGTTTCTGTGATCAGTACG
The DNA here is from genome assembly GCA_025490895.1 of Thaumatotibia leucotreta. Taxonomy (NCBI): domain Eukaryota; kingdom Metazoa; phylum Arthropoda; class Insecta; order Lepidoptera; family Tortricidae; genus Thaumatotibia; species Thaumatotibia leucotreta. Next base: position 6,307 of record JALPQI010009407.1, read on the forward strand.
GTTAAAACCGGTAGCGATCACCGCCTGGTAAGAGGCACGTTGAATATATGTCCTAAGCTAGAACGCTCGCGACTGATGAAGTCTACGCTCCGTCCTGCACTCCATCTCCAAAACCCCGAGAGCTTTCAGCTGGAACTCCAAAACCGTTTCGATTGCCTAGGCGATGACGTGGACGTATTCAACGACGGGTTTGTGGAAGCTGTCCATAGCGCTGGGTCTAAGTTTTTTAAGGCCCAGCGGACAATTAAGACCAGAAAGCTCTCAGACTCCACTCAGAAGCTAATGGAAAAAAGGAGTGAACTGGTTCTACAATCCTCAGTTGATGCGACTTTATACCGGCAGCTCAACAGACAGATCTCTAAGTCCCTCAAACGCGATATGCGCCAATTCCATACCAAGTGTATAGAAGAAGCCATCGAGCGGAACAAGGGCTCTAAAGCTTTTGCAAGGGATCTGTCTGTTGGGCAAAGCCAGCTCGCCAAATTAAAGACTGAGGATGGTAGAATCGTCACATCCAGATCTGAGCTGCTGAGTGAGATAGAGGGTTTTTATGGACAGCTGTACACGTCAACTAGCAGACCCGAAGTTGATCTAGCGGAAGACCTCAGAGCTAGACTGACCCGACACTATACAGAAGACATCCCGGACATCAGCCTGTGCGAGATTAGAATGGCTCTTGAACAGCTCAAAAATAACAAGGCACCTGGGGAGGACGGAATTACAGCTGAGCTTCTGAAGGCGGGTGGTAAACCGATCCTTACGGCCCTTCAGAAGTTGTTCAATTCCGTCTTACTGGAAGGGAGAACGCCAAAGGCATGGAACAGAGGTGTGGTGGTACTGTTCTTCAAGAAAGGTGACAACGCTTTATTGAAGAACTACCGACCCATCTCACTTCTGAGCCATGTCTATAAGCTGTTTTCAAGAGTCATTACGAATCGTCTTGCACGCAGGCTTGATGACTTCCAGCCTCCCGAACAAGCCGGTTTCCGAAGAGGCTTTAGTACCGTAGACCACATCCATACGCTTCGCCAGGTTATACAGAAGACCGAAGAATATAACCTGCCCCTCTGTTTAGCGTTTGTGGACTACGAGAAAGCCTTCGATTCGATCGAAACATGGGCAGTACTACAGTCTCTCCAACGGTGCCAAGTCGACTACCGCTATATCGAGGTGTTGAAGTGTTTGTACGAGAGCGCCACAATGTCAGTCCGACTCCAAGACCAGAGCTCGAAGCCTATTCTGCTGCAGCGGGGAGTTAGGCAAGGAGATGTCATCTCCCCTAAGCTGTTTACCGCTGCACTGGAGGATGTCTTTAAGACTCTGGACTGGAGAAGGCTGGGTATCAACATAAACGGCGAGTGCCTCACTCACCTTCGATTCGCTGATGATATAGTAGTCTTGGCTGAGACCTTGGAGGACTTAAGTACTATGCTCGTTGACCTCAGTAAAGCCTCCGAGCGAGTTGGTCTTAGGATGAACATGGATAAGACGAAAATCATGTCGAATTCCCATGTAGCACCAACTCCCGTAATAATCGGAGACTTTACACTCGAAGTTGTAGACGAATATATATACCTAGGGCAAACTATTCAGTTAGGTAGGTCCAACTTCGAGAAAGAGGTCAATCGTCGAATCCGACTCGGTTGGGCAGCGTTCGGGAAGCTACGACACATATTTTCGTCCAATATTCCGCAGTGTTTGAAGACGAAAGTCTTTAATCAGTGTGTGTTGCCAGTGATGACATACGGTACTGAAACGTGGCCGCTTACAATGGGTCTCATAAGAAGGCTCAAAGTCACCCAAAGGGCAATGGAGAGGGCTATGCTAGGAGTCTCTCTGCGTGATCGGATTAAAAATGAGACCATCCGCAGCAGAACCAAAGTAACCGAAATAGCTCTCCGAATCGCTAAACTGAAGTGGCAGTGGGCGGGGCACATTGCGCGTAGACCCGATGGCCCTTGGGGCGGGAAGGTTCTTGAGTGGCGGCCACGTACCGGAAGGCGTAGCGTGGGTAGGCCCCCCACAAGGTGGACCGATGACCTGGTGAAGGTCGCAGGAGTCCGCTGGATGCGGGTGGCGCAGGACCGGTCATTGTGGCAATCTTTGGGGGAGGCCTATGTTCAGCAGTGGACGTCTTTCGGCTGATATGATGATGATGATGATGAGGTATGTCCACCGAAAAGACGATAACCTAAATCGGGCAATGACCCATATTATATATGTATACTATTTAAGATATCCGCTCAATGTCTTTGACAAGTTCAAATAGAGTAGGTACAGCCAATTAAAACTTCGTTGGACTAATCACAACTATTTTAAAATAGCAGATTAAGTTCATGTAGGTTTGTAGGTTAATCCATAGATAAAGCACAAGACAATTTGTAAAAAACTATTTTCAGTACTGAATGTATACTCTTACTTCTCTAATTTCTGCAGACATTTAATTCTCGTTATGGACTCGAGTACCTGCAAAGCCAGAAATAACATTTATTAGAAAATGCATTAGAAAGAAAGAAAATACATTTATTTAACGCCACAAACACAGTAGATAAAACACACAAAAAGTAACAAAGTTTAGACGTTAAAAGGGATGCCCAATTTCATGTTGTTAAAATTCCTATATTATTCATTCATTTCTTCACGAATTTTAGTCAAAACAAAATTAATAAGAGTGTTTATTAATTTCAAATTTTAGTTTATTCATTTGTCAAACAAAAGTTCGGAAAGTAGATGCTTAAAGAAAATAGAAAAAAGATGGCGCGATAGAAAATCTAGTCGCAACCATTTACAATCTGGGCTTGGAAGTTGGAATCCAAACAACAAAAACTAGTGAATAATAAACCAGTGTGCGGAGAATCCTTAATTTTCAACATTTACAAACCAGTCGAATAAATTATAAAGGAAATCACATATTAACAGGACCTTCAACAACTTGGGCCAGTTAAGGCGAGTGCTCTCTCGAATCAGAGAGAAAGAGCAGGATATGTCAATATTAGTGCATGCATTGCCGGGCTTCATTTGTATCCAATAACGGGATTTGACATTATAAAATCCCGTGATTGCGTGCAATTGAATCCCGGGATGGCATGCCCTAGTGAATCTTATTATATACTATAACGACCCACCCCGCTTCGGCTTTGCACGGGTACGATAGTGATACTACAACCTTTTTCTTGAAACACTCCATTAAATATTTGATTATGATTATTCCTTTAAAAGCTCCAGGACACGCAGATTTTATGTACCTAAAATAAATTATTTATTCATTAAATCATACAAATAATTGCATAATGTCAACTCCACTGATGCCTATGTACAACAAATGCTACCAACTGTCCATACGCTTTACGCTAGTGATGCGTTTGAAGCTTGAAAATTAACCACATTTCGCAGCAAAAAACAAACACGATATTTTAAGTAAAAAACTGATCGTGTTACGGTACGAACTGTAATTATACCTATCATTTCCGATACTAAGGACCTACTATTAGATACTATTAAAGAAAAAGATTTTAGTTTTTCTCAAGGCTCGGAACCGGTTTTTTTCGAAAACCTCGAAATAGCCTAATATTTAAAATGTTTTATATTCTTTATGTAGTACTCAAAATGCTATGACATTACCAACGTCGTATTTTTAAATTACTTCATTAACAAAAAATTGTTATACCTACCGAAGAACAAAAAAGAACGAAATTCGATTTCGTTCTTTTGTATGGAGTAAAAACCGGTATCCGAGCCCTGGTTTTTCTTCATATACCTACCTATAGTTAGATATGTAAGTACGTGGAATTAAAATAAAATCACTTTCAACGTAGAAAACAGAAGTTACTTTGGGGCGATTTTCTTAGAGACAAATCTCGCATAAAAAATGATTATAACAAGATCCTCGCCTTAAGACAACTGCAACCGGATACCCTTTACCATCATTCATTATCGTTTATAAATAGACCCATAATCGTCACCTGTCTTACACCCGACGTACCGATAACGATATAACGATAGTGAGAGGTCATTATATCGAGACCGAGAATAAATCGATCGGATGATCTTCTTTTGTTTATTTTCTATTACACATTGTAGTAAAGAATTAAGTCGTCGTGCAGGGGCCTGGTTATCAAAAGCTTGTAACTTGTAATACAAGCGGAAGTCCTTATCCAATTAATGGCGATAAAAAGAGACTTCCACTTGTATTCCAAGTTACAAGCTTTAAACAGGGACCAGGCCTATAAGTCTCATAAGTCGATAGCCAAACAGGTAAAACTAATAAGAAATATTTATGTATGAATTATTATTTGTTTAATCGTATAGATACAGATCAAATACTTCTGAAATAGTTACTAGTGATGTTGATATGCTACTAGTTGCTTTAGTTTTTAATAGTACAGTAGTTAGTACTAATAAAAACTATAGTTAGTACTAGTACATTGTGCATCTAGATTCACAATGTACTATTCTATTCTATTCTGTTAGGATCGTACTCAATACCATTTTTTATTGCATGCAATAAACTCTTGGTAGTACTACTACAGTTACCTCCGAAAAAGAATTCAAATAGATTCGAAAGAAATAACCGTTAAAGACTACTATTTTGCAATCTTAATGCCCTATTGCATAGAAATAGTATTTCAATGCAAATGTCAGTCTTTGCGGCACAATCCCAACATTGTAATCGGACAAGCGATAACAATTCAACTTTATCGCCACTATAATAACAACTTTATAGAACTGGATAGTATATTCCTGTTGACGACATAATGTTGCCTGGCAAGTTGGCAACCAGTGTGTTGCTTATGCTTTGTGATTATGATGCCTCGACATTTTTTTTTATATTGGCACATAAAGTGGCTCCACTTCACTTCGTAAGTGAAAAGTGGAGCCCAAATCGCGGCGGCAACGAACAGGAGACCAGCAGTGTTATTCACTAAGGCCTCGGTCGTTTTGACCAGCCGCCGCCCGCCGCGTGCGGCCGACGACAGACGCCGGCCGCCGCGGCCAGCGTGTGAACTGGGTATTATGGTCGTTTTGAGATCGTAGCCGCGGCGGCCAATCGCGGCAGTTTCCGAAGGTTTTGTTTGTGAAAGGACGTGTGTGATGGAAAAAACTATAGCATATCTACTGTCTAATAGTATTAAGAAAGCAGAAGAAAAAGAAGAACAACATATTTAAATGTAGAAAAACGGAGGGCGCCTACAATATTTTGATCACTACGCATTTAAATGATATATATGATGAGTTTGATAATGAACTAAAATTTGTGGAATATTTTCGATTATCACGGGCGGAATTTTCGACAGTACTAAGGTTGATTGAACAAGATTTGACGAATCCACCAACTAACGTCCATCCCAACCCTATTTCTGCTGCGGAAAAATACTTTTTGCTTCAAATGATTGTTTTTGAAGTTTTTATCCTGCGAATCGTACAATATACTGTGCACTTTAACTTTCAATCAAAAACTCGTCACTTTTCTTTGTAAATTTATCCATAAGCCCCATTTACATGGTACGAGTTTCTCGCCTCGAATGTACGATTATCGTGGAACGAGAAAAAAAATGTCATCATATAAACTACACGTACGATATCGTATGGCAAGGGGCGAAAATCGCCTCGCCTTACATGGTTGCAGTCTCCCGTGTAAACATAAATGCAATGCGAGAATCGTATTACGAGTTTATGTCAGTCGTCATTAACTTTCTTCAGTTCTTGTAAATATTGGCTGCGTATATTTTTGATTTATAAGGTTATTTCTTTTGGGCCAAACTCTTCAATTGCCAACTCATTTGCGAATACTTCCCGATTCGCCGGATTCCTGTTTCGCCGGATTCTTATTTTGTCGGATTCTTGATTCGCCAGATTTTTTTGATTAAGAAATACTACAGAAATATCGTGGTTATTCTTATCTACTAAATAAAAGGTAGACGTAGAGCAGCAGATCATTTCATACAATAAGGAAATATACGCACGTTTCTTTTATCTGGATGATTTAATGTATATTAATATTTTCGACGAAACAAGAATCCGACGTAACAAGAATCCGGCAAAACAGGAATCCGACGAATCGGGAAGTATTCGACGTAGAGCAGCAGATCATTTCATACAATAAGAAAATATACGCACGTTTCTTTTACCTGGATGATTTAATGTATATTAATATTTCCGACGAAACAAGAATCCGACGTAACAAGAATCCGGCAAAACAGGAATCCGACGAATAGGGAAGTATTCTCTCTTGCATCTCTGTTTTTATAATTTTTGGCTTCCGTGTTCCACAAGCATTCGTAGCTTCTGTATAACTCAACGAACTTCATATTCGTGGAATTATCAAATTTAACTGTCTTTTTGGTCATTTTTAAATTGTTGCTATCGCCAAACCGCACAAAACAGTTTTTTTAAATTTGTATTTTTATTTATTGTGGTTTCCCGCCAATATTTTTTTTATAAGGCAACGTCCCGTGTCATTCAGCCAGGAGCAATTAATTAGCAAGTTACATTATCTTTAAAAATATGGCAATCAAAAATATAATTAGATTCTATTTTGCGAATATTATGTAACAAGTGTCTATTTATTAGCAGCGAATCACGTAAATTGACAGGTAAAACTCGTATGAAAATCGGTTCTGACCGATTCGTGCGATACTCGCATGTACGTGAAAAAATGTCATACGAGAACGAGTTTAGATGAGTCGAGACATCGTCAGCAAATATCTCCATAAAATGCAGCGTCTCGTGTAAACTATGTCGCCTGGCGATAATCTCCGTACGAGTATCGAATGACATAATCGTAAAAGAGTTTTTATTTCTCGTATTAATGTAACCAATTTTATACGATTCTCGCCCGGCGATTATTGCGTACGATAATGTCACACGATTTCTCGTCCCAAAATGGGCGAGAAACTCGTACCATGTAAATGGGGCTATATTGTCCGAGCGTCCACACGCCGCAATGCTCCAAAATGACTAGAGACGCGGCGGCCAGCGGGCGGCAGTAGCGGGCGGCGCGGGGACGCCGCACGCGGCGGGCGAAAACGACCACTCCCGAACATTCCCGAATACACCATTCACACGCTGCGGCCGACTGGACGTCGTCGGCTGCGGCCGGCGGGTGAAAACGACCAAGGCCTAAGGAAACCGCCTTGCTGTCAGCGCTGTGTCAGCGCTGCGGCAGCGTCGAGCCTAAAAATGGTATTCACTAATGCACTTTAAACTACACTAGCGCTCGGCGACGAATGCGGCGTGAACTGGAACTACACTGCGTCGAGAGTCACCGCCTACAGTTCGACGACGAGCTGTTCTACGTTAGTGAATACCGTGTTTCGCAGCGCTGCGCTCGACGTCGAAGTGAAGGCTGTCTCGTCGTCGAGCTCGTTGATGAACGCAGCGCCGAATGTGTGAATAAGAGAATAGCATAGCAGCAGTAACCTGTCAGTTGCCACCGCCTTGCTGGCCCGCTAGATGCTTGTATGTAAGTACCACTTTTGGTCAATGAATGAATACAGCCTAGTTAAGATGCCATTCTGTAATCGTATACGATAAGCGATAAGGCACGTGACAATAATAATGTATGGAAGTGGTCACTTATCGCATACGGTCAGATGGATTTTTTTATAGAAAATAATGTAAACATGCTGAATTGAAATATTTTTCAAAATATGTATTGTGTAGGTAGAATCTTTTTTTTATAATCAAGTGTCCTCCCGCACCAGTGTAGATAAGGAGGGATTTACACTGGTCCAAAGGAAGAGCAAGGCGCGTAGGGCGCCTCGCAAGACTCTGGGTGGCATCGCCGAACCGATTAATTCCGGTCTTCGGGTCGCAACTCCGTGTAAGGCGCTCTACGTATCGCGCCTGCATTACTCCGCCGTGGCTGATGACGTGGCGGAGTACGTCCACCGGAAGACTGGCCTCTCGCTGAGGGTGCAGCAGCTGCGGTCGCGCCACTACGTGCACTTCAGCTCGTTCGTGGTGCGCGTGCCGCGGCCGCTTCAAGACACTATCGCGAGTCCGGACTTCTGGCCGAAGGGCGTCGTGTTTCGGCGGTTTCGGGGCAACCTGCCGAACCCTACGACGCCGGCTCAGACGACGCAACGGAGCCACGCAGTTGTGTCGCCTAAATCTAATTAATGTGTTTTTTTTTTTATATTTCTATACATCTTTTATTTTGTATACAATTTTTTTTTTAATTGTATAATTTTAGTTTCATGACGCATTGGCGTTCTGCTGTAATGTCATGTAAACTTTTGATTTTGATTTAATAAATCTCTGAAATATAAAAAAAAAAAGTAATCAGGTTGCATTGGCATTTCCCTGAATTTATCATTGAATCCAAAAAACATTTATATTGTCATTAGGTACAATGGTTAAAATGTAAAACGTTAAAAAGCACCTGATATGTTTCGTAGTACGAGTTTTTGATTCTTTTTTTATTAGCTATCTGAAAACTCAATCAAACGTGTGGAAAAAAAGCATACCGGTCATTACCTGAATTCTCTTTAAGTAGGTATTGTAAATATCTATCCAATATTACTAGCCATTTCGCTAAAGCGGCGCAATCGAAATTCTATTAAAACACAGCCAAGTCTAAAAATTACGCAACTAAACTAAACGCAACCCGAATCGACTACCGACAATTTATTATGAAATTCAGACAATTTTAGATTAAATCTAAACCATAACTCGTGGTATAGTAATCTGGTGGTATTAAATTATAATAATGTAGATTATGAGCAGTTTTAGCGAGACTGGACCTAAAATTAGCATAACCTAGATATGATTCACGCCTGCAGCCAAGAATGATCGATTACAGAGTTAGGATGTTATTTAATTGGATAATGACTTAAATACGGTAATTTGTTACACAATATTAGTTATTGAACAAGAAAATATGAATTAATTATTGGATATAAAATTTAGGTCAACGTTAATCGCAATGGCATTGCATTTTTGCATAAAATGATGTATATATTTGCATTTTATGCCCGAAGCTTATGAATAGATTGAGTAGGTATTTTTAATCTTTTCAATCTAAAATTTACTTGTTTACTAGGCTCTACGCTATGCAGTGTGTTTACCATGAGTTGCCCCCGTGTTATTAACGCGGATTTCGTCAGACTTCGTCGCCTTGCTAGTAGTAACCCTCCCTACGAAGCTGGAGGTTCGAATCCCGGCGAGAGCATTGTTTGTGTATTTTATTTATTACAAATATTTGTTGCTTGGTAGTGGCTGTCTATGTATCTAATAGGACTAATAAGTATCTATATTATCTGTCTACCTACTATACAGTGTAAGTCTAATACGGGCGATCAATTAAACCAGGCATGGGATTCATTAGTGTAATCATGGATTACGAGTACAAGGTTTTTTTAAAGTTACTCTGAATTATGACCCCACAGAATTTTTTTAAGATTATCGGAGCAGCAATGTAGGTACGAACATCTGTTATTGTTGATATGGCAGTTATGTCATCTGCTTTTGAAATTAGCTGTCATCGAGTCTTTAACTCGCGTACGTTGCTCTACATTGCGCGCCGAATTATTTTGTATGGAAAATTTTGTTGCTCTAATTTTAAGTAAAAGTTATTTGAATGTACTTATTATGTTGTAAACTAACACCCGTTAAGAGCATACATCCCTGTATAATATCGTGGCTTGGTACCCACATCACAAGCCTTAATTGAGCTTACCGTGGAATTAACTCGATTTGTATTAAGATGTTTGAGGTCTCAAGAAGATATGTATATTTATTTATTTACTTTCTATCCATCCCGCTCGTACTCGCGTATCGGTGCGAACTGCGAGCGAGCCGTAACCGTGCCATGACTTTGCAAGTGTCGGTAACGTTAGGTTTTTTTCTATACGTAAAGCAGCCCATCGCGCTCTCTCCAATATGTTAGTGCGAGCACGATATAATGCATTACGTATCGTGTAAAATGGAAAGTTTAACACTTTATTTGAGTAAACTACATTAAAATTATCACAGAGTGGCAGGCCATCAACTCGAGGTGAAGAGCTGGAAGACCTCGTCGGCGACGGCGAGATGAGCTTGACTCGTTTCTGAAGGGATGGTCAGACACTGCACAAAACCGTGATAAGTGGACAAAATGGGGGGAGGCCTTTGCTCAGCAGTGGGACTATACAGGCTCCTAATAATAATAATAATTTAAGATAACCGCCATGTGGGATGTTGATTCGACGATCATAGTCCCGATAGTCGAGTCGTTACAGCGTACGGTTTAATAGCGAAGAGTCTCGACCAACATCTTAAGAGTCTCTCGCTAGATGGCTGGGTCAAAGGTCAGATGCAGAAGGTGGTAATCCTGGACACGGCGCGGATAGTCCGTCGGTTCTTCTCTCTGCGGCCTTAACCACCGGCAGCTTGGGCCCGCCCCGTTGCTGGCGGCACCCTAGGTTAGGTTTTTTATAATGTGTTTATGTGTTTTGTATTGTTTTTGTATGTTTTATTGTATTTTACTTTTATAGATATTTTTATAAAAAACCTAACTTAAGAGAACCGAGAAATAAAGGAGATAATAATTTAATTAAAAAATACCTAAATCGTGTAAAATGTAACGTAACCTTTAGTTTCCAACTCATGGTACGCCTACTGGAAATAAAGTAATCCGCGTTACTAACGCTGCTGTAGCTCATCTTATGGCTACAGCAGCGCCTTAGACAATTTTTGTTGCAAAAGACCGGATAAATCAGTAAATGCTAATTGCAATATGTGCGAATTGTTAGGCCATGTACACACGCTGCGATCGTGGCCAAAAAATGGGCTCGCCGGAAGATCAGCGTTGGCTTTCGGGTCGACATTATGCTGAGGAGAGTCCATTTCGTGGTATAATATTAAGTGCTGAATCCATCTGTTTTGTCTTGTCCTGTCATGCTTGTTATATTTGTCACGAATAAATTATTTGTATTTAAAATTATTTGTACTCCGCACTCATCGTGTCGTGGCGGGCTTAATGCTTAATAGTGGAGACGGTTGTCATCCGAAACATGTTGCATGTAGTTTCCAAAAATATGTTAGTTTAATCGTTTAATTCATCATAATAATCATCATCATCATTTCAGCCAAAGGACGTCCACCGCTGGACATAGGCCTCCTCAATAGACTTCTACTTTGGCGACCTGCATCCACCGAGTCCCCGCAACTCTAACCAGGTCGTCTGACCACCTTGCGGGTGGACGTCCCACGCTGCGTTTGTCGTGGTCTCCACTCGAGTACCTTCTTGCCCCAACGGCCATCGGTTCTTCGAGAAATGTGCCCTGCCCATTGCCACTTTAGCTTGCTTACCCGATATGCTATGTCGGTAACCATCGTTCGCTTAGGTACGGATCTCCTCGTTCCTGATTTGGTCTCGCAGAGTGATTCCGAGCACAGCTCTCTCCATAGGTCGCTGAGTGACTCTGAGCTTCTTTAAAAGGCCCACAGTTAAAGACCACGTCTCGGTCCCGTATGTCATCGGCAATACGCACTGGTCGAAGACTTTTGTCTTTAGGCACTGAGGTAACTTAGGTGAGAAGACACTTCGCAGTTTCCAGCTTAGTGACCTTCTAATCTGTCCTCATCGTTTGTGTGTTGTAGGTGACCAGATAGCCTACGTCGGTTGTCCGTTCTACTGTTAGCCAAGGTCGTTTGACAGGGGTTAATTATAATATTATATTAATGTTGATATGTTTCACAAGTCTATCATGAAAATATATCCATTTATGAAAAATCGATATTTCATAGGGCAATGGGATTTAACACATTTACTCTTTCACTAACTCGGCGGTTCCTCTTCCTGTCATATTATCTAACAGCTTTATAATCCCACACTGACTGTCAATCTGCCGAGACCAACAATAGTCAAAGCTGACCTTACGGGATTCAAAGGGCCTAGTTGACCCTACGCCTGTCAAATTCGGCTTTACGATTGTGAAATCTTTAGGAGTGTGGTTCTCAAACTTCACCTTTAAGATTGGTAGATTTTTTTATTTTGAAACCATTGCTTATTTTAAGTCGGCTTGATGGCTCGATCTGTACTATTCTTTAGGATTTTTTTGGGACACAGTTTGAGAATAGCTGGTTATAAGCTGAGTAACAATTACTTGAATGTTTGAATTTGGAATGACGTCTTGAATAAAGGTTTGTTAGGACAGAAAGTGATTTATAAATTAAAATACGAAAATATTAAAGTTGAACCACAATAATTCGTTGGTATGGTAGTTAGTAACTAGCACGTATTTCACAATTACAGACTTTTAGAACACAATCTTGGTTTTATCTTGGTTTAAAGTTTTAAGTACTGAAAATGTATTTAAATTCACATACATCAAGAGTCAGAGAAGAGGGTTCAGTCAAGAGTTCACGTACATTTTTAGTTAAAATTATTTATATTTATTAGTGTTATGTTAACGTACAAATGTATCTGCCAATGTGTTTCACGATATGTATCAAAGACGTCAAATACTATGGAAAGTCAGCCATATTTGTTTCCACTTTTTTGTTTTCTGCTGACGAACATTATACCTACGTATGTGTGAGGTCGACTGAGGCAGTCAACTATGACATAATGTAACTATTTGAATATTTTAATTTAATCTGACAGTATGTGCTTTAACTACGTCGGTGTTAAACTGATGCATATTCAAATCATTTAAAAATATTATCTAGTTACACAATTAAGCCAATGTTATTTTATCTACTCGAACTGCTATCCCAAATAGCATAATATGTAATATATTTTCAGGGTGGTTTTTTATTCACCGTTTTAGTAAGTTAATTCTAAGGGCACGTTGATGATCTTTTACTATGGGACCGACTTCCGAATCGAGAAAAAAAATCTGATGTTCCATACGTTCGGGGTCTTCACAGACTAACCTCCTCCTCGTGGGGAGAGACGAGTCGGGGGGCCATTTCTGGGCTCTACCCATTTTGGCGGTATCAAATCGCGGCCCGTCTACAGACGGACCGATCTTCTCTCGTCGTTGTCGACTTTCTTCTTTCTTTATTCGAACGTTATGAGCGTCTCGTTTTCGTTGGCCTTTGTGGGCTCAGAGTTGGCCAATCTGCAGCTTTGTGGGTAGGTGGCCTTTCTGCGGCTTTGAGGAGCCTAGGGGTCTGGTGGAGGCACGAGCTCGCGTGGTTGGGCTCGTGGTCTTCAGATGTCATGGGGGGGGGGGGGCGTGCAGGGGGGCGATTCCCTGGAGCATCGGGTGGCAAGAGTTGTCGTCGCGGATAAATATCCCGCGCGCGATGTTTCCGACGAAAGCATCCAGGCTCTCGTGCTTGAGGCTTCTTAAGGTGCGTTTAAACCAAAAGAGCATTTGCTGTTCTAGAGCCCGTTCTACGAAATCAACCAATCACTTTTTGTGTACCGATAGAATTTCGTAGAGTGGGAGGTTAGAACAGCGAATGCTCTTTTAGTTTGAACGCACCTTAATTATGTCGCGGTTCCGCACGTAGCGAGGATATTCCATACATTTCCGCCTACTAATATCTCAGGGTTAGTATTACCAGAATGTCGACAGGCTTTTCTATTTCAATGCAACCGCCTAATTTTGGTGGCATCATTTTTGCTGAAGTTTCTAAATGTCTCAATGTTATACTTCGTCACTTGTACAATGTACCGTGCCTCCTTCAAATGACAAAGTAACACATTGTAACGAATAGAAACTTTACCGAAATTAGGCGGTTGAAACGCTCACATATCCATCCAATTACTGGGTGCACCTGATCATGTATTTGTATATAGATCATAATTTATACTAACAAAAAAAAATAATAAGATGAACGGTTTCATTACATACAATATTAACTAGATGGCGCCATACTAAAGGCAAGTGCACACTTCGACTAAAAGCGCACTTGACCCATAATGTAAACTTTATTAAATCCTTTGGTCAATATCAAACCATCAATTAAACAAATTGACTTAATTTAAACTAATAGCTAAGTCATTTAAAACTATCATTACTTTTATTTGGAAAAGAGACATAAGTACGAATGAAGCAAACGTTTATAAGCCATTTAGTTAAGTGAATGCATCTTGATAATAGTTGTTATTCACAAGTGATCGTTTCTATCATCAATTCAGGTTTAGTGTGAGCCCTAATCATATAGAGTTGCTATGGATACCATAGTTCAACATATATTGGTGTTTCGACTGTTTGGAGTAAATTGACGCAAGGAAATGGGAACAATAAGATATATGCACTTATTAAGACGCAACGCAGTGCAACGGAAGTGCACTGATTGCGATTAAGAATGGTGGTAAAAATAATTTAGCGCTCTTGTGTGAATGGGATGGCTTGGTTTTGATACTTGGTATCTGTCAGACAGTAGGAAAACGGGAAAACTTTAAGGATAAAAAATAATTAAAATAGACAAGATACATAATAATGTTCTTTATAGTTCGCCCAAATACCAGTACCTAATAGAAAATAACTTAAAAAAGTACATAAAGTCAATATCTGCTAGATTACCTTCTCTTTGGATACTGGTTTGGCTTTTTGGGTAGGTACTGACGCCAACAAATGGACATCTTAAATTTGTAGGTAAAACAAAAATGGTAATTTGTAAAAATACTCTAATGTTTTTCAGAAACTAGGTCGAAGGACTAGGACTTTTAATATTTTTTCTCTACGAAGAAAACGTCCCTTAAGAGTAATGTAGAGCACAGGATCCTTTGCCATCACATTTTAACGGAAACGAGTCATACTGCATTTATTATAAGAAACAAGTACCAAGAACAATGATCCTAGCAACCGCAGTCTACCGGCGCGCGCGCACTCTAATTGCGCCGCTGGTTCAACGCACTCCGCGCACTGAGGTATCTATGCGCAGCTAAATACATGCACAGAAATGGGCATAATATGTACATATTCTAATTTCAAATATTTTTATATTACGTAAGTATTTAGAATTACTTTTGCTATCGACGATACTGATGCGTACCGCGAACTTCGAATATTTCGGGCATCTGTGTCTGTCACTGGCTGGCAGTTTCGTTGGTGACGGCAGTAAGAATACATTTGTCACTCCAACTCTTCCCGCGGGTGTCGTGAGAGTCGACTAAGGGATTGAAGTGTCACTGACCATTATTTGATAAAAGATTGATGATGGGCAGCAGCGTCTTCATAGTGGACACATTATTGCGATCGCCAATCCGCTTGCCCAGCGTGGCGATTATGGGCATTTACCTCCTAATGCGTCTATACGTATAGTCAATAAGATAGGCCTACGTCCAGCAGCGGACTGCGATGGACTGACTGATGATGTGCTTCACTGAGAGCGAAAGTTAACTTAATAAAAAAATCGTTTAAGTTTACATTTTCGCAAAGACCTTATATTTATCATACTTTTTCTAATTATCATTTATCGTGCTACACGTCACTTACGCGCTTTCATACTTGTTAGACTATGACAGCAACGAGGTCAAAAGATAAACATGGAACCATCATAAGCTTACAGAATACGATATTAATGAA
The DNA here is from genome assembly GCA_025490895.1 of Thaumatotibia leucotreta. Taxonomy (NCBI): domain Eukaryota; kingdom Metazoa; phylum Arthropoda; class Insecta; order Lepidoptera; family Tortricidae; genus Thaumatotibia; species Thaumatotibia leucotreta. Next base: position 21,777 of record JALPQI010009407.1, read on the forward strand.
GTAATGCCCTTAAAAACGGTTGACTATTTTAAATGGGCATTTCTCCGAGCGTTTCATTTCAACCGCAGTGACTTTCACGCGGTCCTATCACACGAATCCCGTGATAGATGCAAGAACTTTTTAATATATTGGTAGACGTAGTTGACAACTACTATTACCAATATATCCAAAAAAAATGAGATACTTACCCACGGAAATCGGGTAATAATATTGCCACTGAAGTCACGGCGGTTGAAACGTTCCGAGAAATGCCCAGATACACTTTGTTCATAATCTTTACTACCTACTATGATAGCGAATGAACGAATCAAACAACAAAGTTGCAGAAAACAGAAAATAAAGATTAATTAAAAATAATCTCGTCCTCAAGAATCGAAGGAACGTCTCCAATCTCGGCCAATCTCATTCCGAGGCGACAGACATATTTAACTGACCAATGGTCAACCTTATGTCCATGTTATAAAGTGTATATTAGGGAATTATCAGTGTCATTGAAATGTCGGCGGAATCCGTTTGAAGTCGTTGATTAGAGTAATGTCTGAAATGCAATTCAAACTGTCGTTTGATAATATGTAAGAGGTCGCTAAGCGTTTGACAAGCATCTACTCACGTCTAAAAATATGTACACATTTCAGAAAGTATTCCCAAAGCACAAGGTTCATAATCGTTAATATATTTTTTGCCCGACCGTATGTATGGTATTTTCATGGGCCTAACTTAAAATGTGACAATTTTTGACATGATGACAGGTAGACACATTTGGAAGAGCGGAGTTTCTTTTTGAGCCTAATTGAATTCGTTAGTTACGCGGTATTGCACTATCCCCGACGACATGCAAAAAAATGTCGCATTTAAAGGTGCGTTCAAACTAAAAGAGCATTCGCTGTTCTAACCTCCCACTCTACGAAATTCGATCGGTACACAAAACGTGATTGGTTGATATCGTAGAACGGGCGCTAGAACAGCGAATGCTCTTTTGGTTTAAACGCACCTTAATTGAATATGTTTCTCCACAAACGCAGAACACACATCATCACAACATCAGCTTCTTTCAATCCACTAGGTACTGGACATAGGCCTCTCCTGTTACCTATGCATATAAACGCATTAGGAGGTAATGCCTACAATCGCCACGCTGGGCAAGCGGTTTGGCAATCGCTGTGTCCAACATGAGAATGCTGCTGCCCATGATCAATCTTCATTAAGGTCTCTGCCCACTAGACCATACCATACCATGACGGTAGCATGAACGTATCAGACAAAAAACTATTCTTTGTATTGAAAAGCATGAGACCGTGTTGGCCGGCGCCGGAACGTCTTAGCGGGCATAGTATGGTACGGTCTAGTGGGCAGAGACCTTTAATTGTCAGTGACACTTCAATATAGTCGACTCTTACGACACCCATGTAAAGAGCTGGGGTGGCAAATGTATTCGCTGTTCTACGTATCCCCCAACTCTATACGAAATCAACGATTCACGTTTCGTGTAACGATCGAGTTTCGTAGAGTAAGGGGATAGAACAGCGAATGCACTTTTGGTCTGCATGCACCTGTACTACCACCACGCGGCAAGTGCTTAATAAACGCAATGGCACAGATAATTAAACAACAATGGGTAGTAAAAACGTGGAACCATCAGAGGCTTTGACCTGCGTTTGCGCAAAGCATTTTCTAATATGGTTTTTAAAGTTAGTCTAACTTTTAGTTAAACCACTGTACTTTTATAACCTAAATAAAAAAATGTGCTTAATGATCACGAATCTATTCAGTATTCTGATTAGAAAAAAATCCAATATTTTTTCATACTGTTCACTTAAAGACCAGCTTAGCCAAGTTGCCAATCGCTAACTATATCGTCCTCCTTGACGTATCCGTCAATGGCGAAACCTGGCTTCATGACCATCACGAGCGCCGGTCATGAGCACGAATGTGGCTTGCAAAACCGAATTTGCTTTTAAAGGTTCTGTTACAGGGCGCACAGTGCAACTCGCCTTTGTTGTTATACGTGTAGGTATAGGAAGCCTTTGGACGGGTTTTTCTGTTGAGACGTTTAGCATCGAGGTCTTCCAAGCGACGCTTCTCAAAGTTAACAATGGCCTCATGAACAGAACTGCGCCATAACCCCCTCTGTTGAGCAAGCTCTTCCCAACCCTCGCATGGGATGTTGCACGCGATGAGGTGGCGTTTGACAACGTCCTTATATCGCAGGAACTGGCCACCTGACTTACGTTTTCCATCCTTCAACTGCGAGTAAAAGACAGCTTTTGGTAGCCTAGCGTCATTCATGCGTACAAGATGACCGCACCATCGCAGCTGACCCTTTATGAGCAGGGACTCTACACCACTAAGGTTGGTACGTCTTAATACCTCAGTGTTCGATACTCGGTCCTGCCACTTAAGGTGAAGTATCGAGCGTAAGCACCTCATGTGGAAAGTATCAAGACGTTTAATGTCGCCCCTGTAAAGACACCACGTCTCAGTCGCGTAGAGCAGAATCGGCAAGATAACTGCTTTATACACAGCGATTTTAGTGTGCAGTTTGAGATCGTGGGAGTCCCAAACTCTTTTGCGAAGTGTACCAAATGATGCTGCAGCTCTTGCGATACGCGAAGATATCTCAGTATCGAGACGATTGTCGGCGCGGATGAAGCAGCCGAGATACCGGAAAGAAGTTACTTCTTCGAGAGCCTTACCGCCTAAAAAGATCGGTGCTGGGTCTGGTGCGAAACCACGTACGGGTTGCTTAAGCACTTGAGTCTTCGCAATACTGATGATTAGATCAAATCTTCGACACGATTCCTCCAGGCGGCTTAGAAATAGCTGCAAGCTATTGACATCATTTGCCATTAGGCATACATCATCAGCGTAGAGGGCGTCCACGACAGAGAGCTCATGTACTGATTTTCTTGCTCTAAAACGAGTAAGATCGAAGACGCCCTTGTCTGTTCTAACAGATAGACAAATTTGTCCGGTGCCATCACCATATGAATCTCTCAGCACGGAGGCGAAATATAACGCAAAGAGAGTCGGTGCCATCACGCAGCCTTGCTTGACGCCGCTTGTTACCATGAACTGTTCTGAGAAGTCGTTTTCGTGTCGTACTCTGGCTGTCATGCCATCGTGAAATTGGCGCACTAGGTTTACAAACTTTTCAGGACATCCAGCTTTGGCAAGGACAATCCACAAAGCAGATCTCGGCACACGGTCGAAAGCTTTCTCCAAGTCAACAAAACACATATTCAAAGGTCTATACTGTTTATGGGACTTTTCCTGTAGCTGTTTGACAATGAAGATAGCATCGACCGTTCCTCTGCTCGGGCGAAACCCGCACTGACTCTCAGGCAGAATACGCTCTGCAAGCTCAGACAGTCGGCGATTTATAATATGAGCCAGGATCTTGCCAGCCGCACTGAGAAGCGAAATACCTCTATATGAGCTGCAGTCCGAAGTGTCGCCCTTTCCTTTATATAGTTTGCAGATAGTGGCATCCTTCCAACCTTGGGGAATTATGCCACTATCCCAAACTCTCAGAATAAGCTCAAAAAGTTTATTTTGGACACTCGGACCTCCGTATTTATATAGTTCAGCTGGCAAACTATCCGAACCCGCAGCTTTTCCATTTTTGAGACGACTGACCGCAACACGAAACTCGGCAAAAGATGGAGGGTTGTCAAGGTCTTGTGATGCACTTAAAGCCGGCAAGGTGTTAATATATGCGATATCCGCTCCGTGTCCAGGTGGATTAAGGACTTCGTCGAAATGTTCCGCCCAACGAGCAACAACATCACTACGGTCAGTCAGGCGTTTTGATTTGTCACGAGAAAAGATGGGTGAAAGCATTTTATACCGTGGACCAAAAACCGTGCGAAGGGATTCGAAAAATAGACCCATTTGCTTAATGTTAGCAAGATGTTGCAGCTCAGATGCTTTCATTGTCCACCAATGATCCTTTAGATCACGGATTTTGGACTTGAGCTGTCGATGAACGTCCCTTTGCTGTGAATTCCTAGAGTAAGACCGGCGAAGACGCCCAGATTCATTCACGAGTGCCATAATCTCAGCGTCCGTATCGTCAAACCAATCTTGATGTTTCTTCTCCGGCTTACCAATAACATTTCGTGCGATCTCGTGAAGTGATTGGGCCAGAGAACACCAATGTTCATCAACGGAGCCCTCAATTTTGGGTACAACAGTTCTAAACTCGTTGTCGAAGTGTTCCTGCATGATTGAGGAGCTCTTGAGTTTATCAAAGGCAAGACGCGTAGGTATTTTGTGTTTTGCTCGGCGAGGCGGTTTATAGGTGAGGCGAACTTTCATCCTAATCAACCGATGATCGGTCCAGCCTTCAGCACCCCGCATAGCTCTAGTTATGAAAACGTCCTTCAAGTCAGCTCTGCGCACAATGGCATAGTCTATAAGATGCCAGTGTTTAGAGCGTGGGTGCATCCAAGATGTCTTATACTTGTCGGCCATGCGGAAAAAAGTGTTCGTAATACACAGATTGAATTCTGCACACAGAGCTAAAAGCAATTCCCCGTTGGAATTACATTTTCCGATTCCATGGCGCCCAAGGACCTGCTTCCAGACGCGAGAATCAGAGCCAACACGAGCATTAAAATCACCCATTAGGGCAATTTTATCGCCAGGAGATATGCCTTTTAAAACATCTCTTAGGTCTTTATAGAATTTTTCTTTGTCATCGTCACTGTACGTCATGGTGGGGGCGTAGACACTTATTAAATGGAGATATTTCTTGTCGCTGAGATGCAATCGGAGTGTCATGATTCTGTCATTGATGCCTTTTGGTGTTTCGTTTAAAGTCCTTGCTATTGATTTTTTATGGCAAAGCCTACGCCACTACCTGCACGTTCATTTGCTGATTTGCCCATCCAGTAGTAAGTGTACCCACCGCGGTCTTCAAGCAATTCTCCACTGTCCGATAGGTGGGTTTCACTTAGGGCAGCAATATCTATGTTATATTTGCGTAGTTCCCTAGCGATTAGAGCAGTTTTGCGCTCCGGACATAGAGATGTTGGATTATCTAAAAGCGTGCGGACATTCCAGCAAGCAAAATTAAAAGTTGGTGATGTAGAAATTTTCCTTGTGTTTCGACCGCGATTAAAACGGTGCCCGACGGCCGCGGTTTGCCATCAGGTGAAAAAGGGGGAGACGGACTATTTTTAGGCCACCTTTTCTAGGCCTCTCCCCTGTGCAGGGGTAAGCAGAGCGATCCTAAATAGGGCTGCTTAGTCGTCAGATGTGCTGCCGAACCCGTCCTCCCGCCCCAATCGAGTCAAGGAGCGACCACTCTCATCTGACCGCCTCTGTGCAGGGAGACAGCTAAGATACGAAACACACCGTAGTCCGAAATCCCACCACCGTCTCCCCATCGCCAAAGGGCTTTTAAGCTCGTGATCCATATATATGCCAGGGTTCTTCGGCGCGTGATATGATTATAGTGAGTAAGCAGTTGCGCTGATGCAGACTCACTCCCTCGCCCAAAGACTACCTGTATCCGATGGACCAGAAATCTGGTACGACCGGCGATAGAAAGGGTGCAGTGACTTGGCCGCCTAGTCTTAATAGATCCTGACTGGCGCCCTTTGAGGCGCATCACATCACCTTGCTGCATCGCCGTAGAAGCCGGAAGCATTTGCCTATCGACGGTGCCCGCCTAACTACGCCGAAGCAGTCTTTGTGTACTTTCGGGGGATCACCCGTTAGCTGAAAGACATTCAGCCATTCAGCCCCCTCCATTAGGTTTAGCCCACGGATCGACGTGGTTACCGGGGTGTGGCCGCTGCGTACACTGCAGCTACGAGGAGCCACTAATGGAGAGATTATGGGCGGCTAGAAGAGTCACCAGGGGTAGTGCTCCACGTAAAGAGGACGATCAACAACTACCCACAGTCGGCTCAATCCAACCCCCCATTACACCCTCAAATCAACCCTCAATCGCTAACGCTTAGTAGCGTATCGTAGTTTTCCCTCTCTGTCACTCTTTCATATTAATGCGACAAAGACAGTTAGCTGCGTTTCGTTTTAACGAGTAAGCGTTAGCGATTGGCAACTTATCTGAAGCACCCAGAGCTACCGAGGCTTTAACGCGTTCTGTCCGGCTCGCTCGCACCAATTCAATACGCAAGTGCAAGTGGGATGGAGATAAAGTAAGTTCGTGTTAATAACGCCGCGGCAGCAAAATAAAAAAATATTCGCCAAAATATTCTTTCTATTTTTTCCACATCACTATGCATTTAAGCGAATCATCACTGTTTTACATTTTATATGTGTAATAATATCTATACTGGTTCAAGGGACTGTTCTACTTCGTCTATCCTTGCAATAAAATAGGAATAACACTTCAGGTTGCCATAAAAGGCGCGGTGCAAATGTGGTCACAGAATATCCATTTACAGACTGGTCTATCCCCTTAATTCAAAAACTCTCTCTCTCGTCTCCTAACTTAGCAAGCCACTAAGTATGTTTTGTCTCTTTCGTTAGTATACTTATATTGGTAAGAGCGAAAGGGACAAACAATACTTAGCGGTATGTTAAGTTAGAAGACGTTTATGAATAAGGGGATATTACTTAATTTAATAATTATAATGTCGATCATCCACTCCAAACAAAGATGGGTGAACGACATAATTAAAATAACTGGTCACAACTGGCAAAAAGTAGCAACGGACAGAAACAAGTGGAAAAATTTGGAGGAGGCCTACACCCTGCAAGAGGGGTCCCCCTAAGATATACATACTAAAACACATATATAAAAATCACATCTTTTTTTTTCAAATCTATATTTACTTAGTTTAAGATAAAATTCATGTTATTTAAGAAATAAGGGAAATAAAGAGGCTTTATTATTATTATTATAATGTCGATCATCTACAAATGCAGATTGCAGACCCAGCTTCAGCATCTAATCTGAGCATATCTATCATCATCGAATTATTTCAGAACTAGCGACCCGCCCCGACTTTGCTCTGGAACAATACTGATACTAAAACCTTCCTCTTGAATCACTATTAAAAAAACCGCTCGAAATTCGGTTGCGTAAGATTTAAGCATACATAGGAATAGGACAGACAGCGACAATAACTTTGTTTTAATACCTACTATCTAGTGATGTCTTACTCGTAAAGCTAAATATAATTTATATCTTGAGTAGGTACTTCGTAGAACAGTTGCGGCTGCCCGATTTATACTGGTACCCGTTGCCATATACATATAATTCATAATATTAGTAGCTTTTCTGCCGTCATTCAACCCTTACCGAACTCCAGGCTTAGCACAGGTGTAAGTGTAAATAACGCGACCATATCTTGCAGGCGAGATAGCCACGCGTCACTGTCTAACCCCCTTATTCATAAACGTCTGCTAACTTAGCAAGCCGCTAATAATTGTTTGTTCCTTTTGCTCTTATGGACACATTGTTAAGACCAAAAGGGACAAACAATTATTAGCGGCTTGTTAAGTTAACAGACGTTTATGAATAAGGGGGTAAGTGTTTAAATAAATTAAGTAGTGGTACTATTTTACAATTGTGGTAAGCCGACTCTAAGGCACTGGTCTCACCGCCAGCTACTAAACTATGAACTATATATAATTTATATAGATAATTTTCTCAGATAAGTATTTCTCACAAAGACTACTCGTTTTAGGCAAAAACCTCAGATCTTTTAATCTTTGCCAAACTAACAGTCAAGCAGTCTGGACCGCTATTATGTAAACCGCATTCGTATCGCGTGCGTGCCCGTTGGAAAGTGTGCCTTACACACGATTCAGAACATCTGATAGATCGCTTATAAGACCTAACTGTATTCTAATTGACAAGAAGCAATACAACGAGAAGTTTCAAAAGTTTAGACATTTTTACAGGGTATTTTATCTGCCACTGAAAACATAAGTCAATAACTATAAGAACCTGGCAACTCTACCACCGTCTTAAGGTGCATTCTAACCAAACGAGCATTCGCTATTCTAACCCCCTACTCTACGAAATCGATCGTTACGCAAAACGTGATTCGTTGATTTCGTAGAGTGGGGGATAGAATAGCGAATGCTCGTTTGGTCTGAATGCACCTTTACCCGTTAACCTGCCGCTAAATAGCAGTGTTTGCACTGCTGTGTTTCGGTTTGGGGAAATTAGCAAATTTACGAAACTGAAGCATAGCAAAACTTGCAAAGGAGGAAGCTGAAGGTTTAGGTATTTTGACCAAGCAAACTAGTTCTAATTTAGAGAGCAAGGTAATGCATACATTCCACAAAATTCATTTAATGAAAAACAATTTTATAGGTAAATACCAACTATGTACAGCTGTTCAGATACGAGGTTTTTTAAGTAAAAATTGTTTGTAAGTAAGACCAATACCATTCGTCAGTACAATAAAAAAAAACTAAACAAATATGGCTGACTTTCATAGCTTTTGACGTCTTTGACACATATCGTGAAACACGTTCGTGGATATGTTTTTACGTTAATACTAATAAAATATCAATAATTTAAACTAAAGATGTCTGTGGGCTCAAGGTTTGAAGGTTTTAAGCAGTGTTGTCATACGGGTTTAACGTTTCGGTACGCAGACTTCTTAAAAATAGTACGCGAGTTCAATTTTGGGTACACGGCCAAATGCCACCAAAGAAAAAAAATCACAACGTCATAAACGTCAACCACAATCAATGGCGCACAAAATGACTTTAAGTTCGTAATAAAACTAAGATTGTGTTCTAAAAGTGCGTGATTATGGAATAATGCAAGTTTTTAGATTTGTTTACATTTTTTATTTTCTACTGACAAATAGTATAGGCATTGTTTCTTAAAGCCCAAAGTTCACGCATGCATAATATCCAACTACTTGGAATTCCTATTTCCATCATAAGTATGAATAGATGAATAATAGAAATCCTTTTGTTCTCTTAAATGTATGGCATAATAACGTAGAAAGCTATTTCATGGAATTTAGCAGAAAAGAAAATTACGGCCACCTAGTCCGACATGTTCTTCGCGATTTTCTCCTCATTTTCTCAAACTGTTTTTTACATTCACAAATCTTTCAAGTTTTCGCTCCTCCTCTCGGTTTCCGATTGAGTCGTTGATCCTTTGTATACATAATTAAATAATTACATATATTGTAGGTGTCCCTTATTTTACGAATTGTATTGAACTAATATTTATATTAACTCTTATGCTATTAAAGTCCATTTCAAATACGAAGGCCCGATTCCACTTGACAAAGTCATTAGGCGTCAACTATAGGATCAGTGTTAACAAAAGATACCTGGCCAAATCCTTTTGTCGCGTGATATTTTTTGCATACATCGGTGTACGACACGTGCCAATTTGTAGTGGACCAAGTAAATGACAAAAGTTTCGAGTGGCATCGAGCCGAATATGTGTCATTGTTCGCATGAATATATACATGACTCCAAAGTTAATTGAACACCTAATTATTTTTTAAAAAATTACCTTTTTGACACCGATATCTACCTTAGTAAATAGTCACCTTAAAGCTTTGCATTCAAATTTTAAGAAATGATTCGACTAATTATTAATTTAATCAACTTTGGATTCATGTCCACATTATGGTCATGAATCCAAAGTGGAAAATCCAGGATCGGACAAACGCCAGTCATTTCGAAAAAATAACCCTGTTCCGTACAGTAGAGACTTCCTTATCTTATGATGTTGGAAGTCTCTACCATACGGAACAGGGTTATGTCTTCAAAATGACGGGCGTTTGTCCGATCCTTGATTATTGCAAACAATGACGCCCATTTATCCGACCTATGGACTTAGGAACTGCACTGGTGTCACCGCGAGCTACTAGGCTATGAACTATGGGCTATAAACACGAACAAAAGATACGCACTCCTGTGTAAAAAAGAGACACAGCGACACTGGCCCGGCGGTGATAGCTGATAGCTGGGTGAGTATCGCCCTGTCTCTTTTTTTTTCACGGGAGTGCGTATCTTTTGTTCGTGTTTATAACCGATAGTTCATAGCTTAGTAGCTCGCGGTGAGACCAGTGCCTTACTTCACATGTATTCCATGCCATAACCACTCCAATGTCGTACTTCAAATCTTTTCAAGATACGACGTTACTTAACTAAACGTGTAGCCATTAGGGCTGTCACAATATTTTATACACAGATTGAGATAACAAGAGTACATAAATTTGCGACACTTAAGGCTTAAGAGCGATTCCTGATAGTTCGTAAGTGGTTGTAAAAAGTTTTGAAAGCTAAAAATGAAAGTAAAAAACTGTACTAACGACATGTAAGTATGCAGCCGCCACAACATACAAAACCGATTGCATGAAGGTTAAGGTTGACAGATAGAACTATTAGGTTACCCTATCTTCCTGTCGCCCAGACTATAAAATTTGTCAGTGAATTTTTAATTAAAGCCCGGTTCACATTATTTCAGTAGCATTCCAGTCCAGCAATCCAATCCAGTACCTACTAGAATGCTACTGAAATAATGTGAACCGACACTGGTATGCACTGGAATGGGTATGAGCATTATACTCCAGTGACTGGAAGGACCGTCAACTTTTCATTCCAGCTCACCCAATCCAGCGGCACTGGAATTATGTAGACAGCCATTCCAGTTCCAAACCAATGCTAGATCATTGTCACGAATGTGTTTCCAATCCAGCTACTCTTAAAAGACTGGAATAATGTAAACAATATGCCAGTCCAGCACTGGACTGGATTAGACCGCTGGATCACTGGGCTGGAATAATGTGAACCGGGCATAATAGGTAGTGTAGGAAATAGAATAGGCTTTCTTTTGTTTGAGAAGACCTTTTAATAGGTATCTGGGCGGCAGGAGGCTATATAATGGGCGTTTTTATTAATCGACATTATTTTGTGTCTAATTTCATTATTTCATTACTCCGACATTATTTTTTAATTTTCAGGTGTGCATTATGTGACAAAATTGCTTTTTTTCTTTCGTGATAACAAATATAAACACTGAAAACTACTCTTCATTCAAAAGTTTAAAATCACACGTTGAAAGACATGCGAGAAAGTCATTGATAAATTATAATGAGTTTTTTGGGTTTCCATTTTTATTTTCTTAACTGGTCTTGATAACATTTTTTTGTACCGACTATTTACATACTTTATTGAATTTTTTACCGTTGTCCACGAAAATCCATTGTTGAAATACAGACTTTCCTTGGAATTATCCAAACATAACGCCTATTATATATAAAACACCATAGAAAAAATGTTATCAAGACCAAGGTGCTTAGCCAAGTTGCCAATCGCTAGCGCTTGCTAGAGCATCGTAGTTTTCCCTCTTTGTCGCACTAATATGAAGGAGTGACAGAGAGGGAAAACTACGATGCGCTAGCAAGCGCTAGCGATTGGCAACTTGGCTAAGCATCCAGACCGTGCGACCTATTATTACCGTAATGCAAACTTTTATTAAAACCGAAAAATTAGTTAGTTTAAATAATGTAATGTGTTTTACGGATTCTGCTATGGTGAGCTTATTTCGTCCACGTTTTGGAAGCCATCCTGTTTTTATATCAGCTACCACGATCTACCAATGCCATTCCGTTTAGGACCTAAACTGAATCACGATGTGTCAGTTCCATAGACCAACTGTCAAAAGCTAACAAGAACCTAAATGGAATCGCATTTCAGAGGTCATGGTACATCCCCAGGGGGAGTACCATGACGTACTAATGTGAATCAGTTTAGTTTCTGAGAAAGGGACAGAGATATACGACTCGTATAGCCTTGTCCCTTTCTCTCGACCTAAACTAAATCGCGTTACTACGTCATGGTATACTCCATTTCAAACTGCAAAGTTTTATGTGGCATCGGGCCATGGTATTTGAAATGGAGTATAACCTCCCTGGTAATTCTTTACGCTCTTTTTACACAGCTGAGTAAAAGGTCTCAAATTAGGCAGCACGACAGCCTAAAAGCCCTTCAGAAGCCAGACGTCCTTCACCATGCCTCGTTTTAATTGCATGCGCACTGCTACAGGTAAAACAACCTATACTAACTTTGAATTACTTTTCTCCCTTAGTGAATCGCATATGAAGTAGGTACCGAAATTTGACATTGTACGATATTGTGCGCAATAATGCTTAATTTGTGTAATAATATTTAAAAACCCGGCCAAGAGCATGTCGGGCCTTGCTCAGTATAGGGTTAGGGTGTAGGTCTAATACGGCCGAAGCTCTTAACGAGTGTTAGTTTACGACATAACACATAGAATGCAATACCTATCGCGTACAACCTAACGAGTCCTTTATCTACTTCCCAACTTGGCAATCCCAAATCATGGTACGTTTACTGATACTTATGTTTTTGTAATCTTTTTGGACGCCCTATAAGAACAAGCCCAGATACTGTTTATATCTTGGCATTTTGATTGAAAATGGGACAAATCGTGTCAGTCGATTCCATCAACGAATTCGTGAAAGAGATGGTATCGAAAATCACGAATAACCAACTTTTGAAGACGGAGATGATGCCATTATTGGAAATAAAATTTGTGAATGCCATAATTTTTAATTTCACGTTTTTTTACAGATATCGAACTTGGTCAGATTGAAACAGGATGAAAACATTTTTCAATTTAGTGTTGACGTGACTCCCATTTGTTTAAAAAAAACTTTAGAGAAATCTAATATGGATATTTATTTTGATTTAAACAATAAGGAGACAATTTACTGATGCTAGGAGGAGTACCTACCTTCTAGACTAAATTGTGATTCATTAAATAAAATATCATAAAGACGGAATTAGGTTGTATCTTCATAATTATGATAATCTGCCTAAGAGTCATTATGGTAAGCGACACAGTGGGACGTTTTATTAAAATGCTCACATTTCAAGCTTTAAATATTTTTTCTACTCCCGCACTTTTATTTTGTCATTTACATGGTCGTGAACACACCATTAAGCCCCTACCTTATAGATGTCAAGATAAGTCTATATTGTCTATTCCCTATAAACGCATTCGGGTTTACACGCAGTGCGTTTTTTGCATTTTAAGACACCTCGTGTATACAAGACTTAATGAAATACATGGCTGCCAACCTAATTTTAAATGTCATTTCTGATGAACAGTAAACCATAGAGGAGCTTTCTTTTTTAATTTTGACGTCTCCCGCCCGACCTTAATAATTAATAAAATTGTGTTTGACTAAGAATATTTCTCTAAATTTACAATTTTATTTGAAAATAAGTGTGTGGTCGTAGAAAAAGTATTAATGCAAGATTGTTTAACTGAGTCAAAAAATGCTAGTGGCGTCTTTAAAAACAATTTTCGTCTTTGCCTCAAATTGTTACCCACGCCACTCACCTTTTTTGACCTCTCTTAAACAAGGGTTGCATAAAATACTAGTTATATCAAACGGGTTACAGTTTACAATAAATAAATACTTTACTTTACTCACGTAATTGAAGTCGATAATTGCTCGACATGTTTCGATCCATTTAAAGGATCCTCATCATGGAGTACCCGCGACCAAAGCCCGACGTGTACTGAGGGCTTGCGCTCTGTTAGAGCGGGTGCTGGAAATTACGTGAGTAACCCATTTGATAAATATTTTAATATGTTTGAGTCTCATGTTAGTTATACTTCTAAAATTGTGTGACATTATCATACTCATCTTATCCGTTTGTCCGTATGACACAGCCATTTTACTAAGAAAGTATAAAATGTTAATTAACCAAGTAAAAGTCTTTTATGATATTTGTTACTTGTAGGTACTTACTATTCGTAATGCTTTAGTCGTTAAAATAAACAAAGATATATTTTAAATACATGCATATAATTATTTAATGCACCTTATGTATCGACACCCTGTATTTACAACAAAGTAGTCAGTTCTCAAAACAGATTTACCGATGAATTATATTAAACGATGAAACGTGTTCTTCTTATCTGTATTATAAGTTTGGGCAATTTGCGGCTTTTCGAGTAAGATTAGCCCGAAATCTGTCGCTTTCTCCGAAACTAATCTGGTTTAAGATTACGAGGTTAAACTGTTACTAAAACACACAATTATGTTAAGAAAAAAGTGTACTTATACAAAAGCTACTGTTTTTTAAGCATTTTATTTGAAATTACGCCACTGTTTCATGTTTTTATGAAAAAAAAATCATTCTTAGCCTGTATGTACTCTGACGCTGAAATACTGATAAAGGTTTTTCATGGGCACATTATCCTTTGATGACAAAATAATCTAGTAAAAAATTATGTTCAAAATCTATCCTGGTCACGGCACCAAATTGTAGCTGTTTAAAGGGACAAGGTGATCACTTGATGGTAAGCTGTAACTGTTGTCAATGGACACCACCTGCTTTGCCAAGTGACACTAGTTGCATTACTAGCATCTCAGGTGGGATACAATTTTTTTATTGAAGGCCGTGACGTACTTGTATTTCCATCTTGAACAGAAATAAAATTATACACGACTACTTGGATACTTTATTGGTTCTTACGTTACTAATTTGTTGGTACACATAGTTTTATAGCATTTACGTACATGATATTTAATATCTGTTCGCAGTTAACGGACCGCCATTGTTATTTATCATAATAGTACAATTGTAAATATATACCTACTTTAACAAATGCGAAACTAACGAATAATATCTTAAGGAACGATTAATCTATAATTACGGGATTAACTGTTAACCTCAATGCTCAAATGATAAATCATTAAGAATTCGGTACCATACATAATCAGATTAAGAAAATGATGAAGAACAAAAACAAAAAAATGGTCAAGTGCGCGTCAGACTACGGTAATAGCGTTCCGAAGATATTTTACGAACGATGGGATCGATTTTGTTTAAATAAACTTAAATAAGCTTTTCTTCTAATTTCGACATATTTTATTTTACAATTTTTACATACACCAAAGAACCAACACCTGAAAATAAATGGGGCAGCTTTTATTCATTTATTGTATTATGAAATAAATTGAACGTTTTTAGAATCCTCAAAGCAGATATACCCAACTTTGGCATCATTGTTACCAAATGAACATGTAATGTAAAAGGTTTTAAAAATTGTGTATTAACACCAAATAAAAAAACGACTTCAACCGATTTCTTCAAGATCCCATCATCAGACCCCGACTAGGTGCCAACGAGACGAGAGACGAGACCTGTACGATAAAAAAAATTAAAACATGATACCTACAAAAAAATTGTCTAATTGTGAACCGCCTCCTTTATTGAAATCAATTACAAACCTTCATTATAGGCTTCTAAAATTATCATAATATTTAGTTTCGATATCAAATGATGGTGACATACGGACAGACTAAAGATACATGTACCTACTCAACTGTACTATACTACAATCTACAAAGGTTTTCGCATGTTAGCTACGGAACCCTAAAAAGGAACTATAACTATTACGAGTAACAGGATTAACCAATAACCTCAATATCGAAATGATAAATCATTAACAGTTCGACACTACACGATCAGATTAAGAGAATAAAGAATGTTAAGTATAAAAAAAACCGACTTCAACCGGTTTCTCCAAGATTCCCGATTTCTTTCCATCATTGGTTTCCTCAAATCCTACTTTCTGAATGCAAATTCTTGTAAATGAATGAAAATTACCAAAAGCGCCATACATGTACCTATAACATTTGAAGAGATCCCTCGATTTCTCCAGGATCCCATCATCAGACCCCAACTTGGTGCCAATGGGACCATCTCGGGGTAATACACGTTCGATCACAAAAAGAAATTTTAGAATCGGTTCACTATTCTTGGAGATATCAGGTAACATACATACAACAAAAAAAAAAAAAAAAAAAAAATTCAGTCGAATTGAGAACCTCCTCCTTTTTTTGAAGTCGGTTAAAAAACGTGTGAATAGGGCCAGAAATGGCCAGAATTAGCGATACTGTTATATATGCTATCCATTGACCATGTGGCCTCTAGATCCAAATTAAATATGCGTAAGCGCAATTATATGTAATACCTACCAACAATGGTTGTATAGTAGAAAAAAGAGGAGTCCGTTAATTTCAAAATGGCGGAAGTGCACGGCTAACAGGCAGTGGATTAGCTTAGAGACAACAATAATAAAAAATCATGTGCTAGGTTTTGTATGCTGTCACTTAAAACTCTTACCTTATATTATTATGTATAGTAGGTATACCAGGAGGCCTAGCTCGCACGCCATTCTGGAATCGTATACGATAAGCGATAAGTCATGTGACCATAATAATTAATGTATGAAATAAGAAATAAATAAATAAAATAAAATAAAAAATGGTCAAGTGACTTTTCGTTCGAAACCGTCATTCATACATTTATTACTCATCGCTTGTCGAATACGATTGCAGAATATCATCTTGGCTAGGACTGCTGTTGTGATAAAAATATCTCCTGCGATCCTTTTAGCATACTGGAAGCCAATTAAATTTCCATTTCACATCTACTATGGCAAATACTACGTTAACTTAAGCTTATGTAGAACTGGGGCAGTTTCCAACACAATAATGACTCACGCGCAACAAAGATCGTAAGACCCGTTACGCACACATACATTAGTATCAATTAATGTTCCGCTACGCACCTGTCGACAATGCATTCGATTTGAACAAGAAATTCTGCCGTTTTCAAAAAAGGAACGGAGTAAACGTTACTTTCAAATCGTCTCATGGCGGGATTGAGCTGAAGGATCTTTGATCTTTAATAAAAAGGAATACAAGTGCTATTGGATTGGCAGTTCTGGATGAAAATGAGCTTCGAAATGTGTTCTTAAAGTCGTAAAAAAGCCGTTTTAACCTTTTAACATGTGGCACGAGCCAAGGCAGCTGCGCGATTGAACAGCTTTTTGTTCCATATTCGAAAATCAATTTTTTTTTCGATTTCAACAGCCAACGAATAGCACCTGACTGCATTTTTAAAATGCTTTTTTAAACGGTTCGAACGATTTTAAAAGGAATGATAATGTCGTTTGTTAAGTGTGATTTGTGTTATTATTGTAATTATATCCTTTTGAAGTGTTGTGAATGTTTGTGGCTAAATGTAAGGTGTTTTGACACCGTTATTTTTACGCTTCCGTGGTTTTTGCTAATTACTATAATTTGTGTATGCCCTTTTGTAGCGAGATGGTTTATTTATTTATGTTATATTTGGTCACTTTGTAAATGTTGTTTCGAGAAGTGGTTTTCGTATTTACTAAATTAAATACTTGTTAAGGTGGATAAAACCTCTCTGATCCCAGAATAATAAATATTTTAAAGAGAGGTAGAG
Organism: Thaumatotibia leucotreta; assembly: GCA_025490895.1. Lineage (NCBI taxonomy): Eukaryota > Metazoa > Arthropoda > Insecta > Lepidoptera > Tortricidae > Thaumatotibia > Thaumatotibia leucotreta. Next base: position 39,045 of record JALPQI010009407.1, read on the forward strand.
AACTATATAAATGATGTAAAGTAGATGTAGAAACAACGAAAAATGTGACCAGTTAAAACAAAACAGCGTTTTCACAACTCATTTTTATTCAGTACTTCAGAACAGGTTCGAATCATCAATGAAAGCTCTCATACATATTGTATACGGCCGGTTCTTTGATATTCTATCTGTTCACAAAAATGTATCCTTCGCTCAAATATCCACCATAATTTGACCCGAACCAGGACTGTTAGGGTAAGACCCGACCCTTGTCCTGCCCTAAATACTCCTCGTATGATGTTTCGCCAGTCCAGAGAGAAGGGTTACCGACCATGGTATATTGTGAATTTCGCTCACCTGTCTCTTTCACTCCAAAGAAGAGCCATCATTGTAGTGACAAAGACTGATGCTCGAATTTATGAATATAATGTTCTCTTTACTTAACAAGGATGTCCAGTGTGTACATTTTCAACGTGAATCCCAAAGCGATTCACTCAATTCGATGTAATCACTCCTAGGTCCAACTTTTATGGTGTAAAGTACATTGAAAATGGCAACAAAAAAATACTGCCCAATAAATGATCGGATCATTTTCGTGCCTCATGGATCCGATCACCTAAGTGAGACCGGCCTGCACAAACTTTTGTAGTTTTTAAGATAGGAGGGGCCAATTTCTCAAAAGCTGGTAACTTGTAATACGAGTGGAAGTTTATTTTTGACACTATTAATTAGATAAGGACTTCCGCTTGTATTACAAGTTACAAGCTTTCGAGAAATGGGTCCGAGGTCAAACTTACTGGTTGGCATTAAGGGTTGTGAATAAATACCTTGGTTCAAGTTTCGGCCAGACGAACATGCACCTGCGTTTCCTGTGGACTTTTTGCTGTGTTGGCATTTCCTGGAGATTTCGATGAAGCTTATAAACATGAATGTTTGTTGTGATTGGTCATTGTGGGGTCTGGACTGTTAAAATCATTTCATAATTCTGAAGCAGGTGTGTAACGGGAGATTGTCATCTTTGAAAATTTATTGACAGTGTCGTATTAAACCAACAAATCGAATAAACATTATGCGTTATAATTTTAATGGATAGAAGCGTTAGGGATCTAACAAATCTTATAATCACTAAATTAAAAAAATTAAAACCGACTTCAACCGATTTCTCCAAGTTCCCATCATCAGACCCCGACTTGGTGCCAACGGGACCATCCAGCGGTTACAAGGGTTCAATAAAAAAAATTGAAAATCGGCTTACGATTGTTGAAGATATTGATGTCGTCACGGCGAAGATACAAGATCCTCCGCCGTGGTTGCTTATGTATGCAGATGACATCGCATTGACAGATGAGGACAAATAGGCGTTGGAGAGGAAAGTGAACCGGTGGAAGGGCTCGCTTGAGAACGGAGGTCTGAAACTAAATGTCACGAAGACCAAATACATGGCATGCGGAAGTACAGATCCCAATCCCATCAACATAGGGAATGAACCTGCCCTGAAAACAGACAAATTCAAGTACCTGGAATCAGTATTACCCTGGCAACCCTGGCCAGATAAACAACAAAGGAGAGAGCTCGTCGTATTTTTTAATAATATTAAACAATTTAACTTACGTACATCCTTGCAACGAAGACATAAGTGCTAAACAGAGTCCTGCGGCCGAACATACAACACTTTTGGACACTTAACATCACTACAGGACTAAAAAGAAGAACGGTAAGACGCATTATTTTAACCGTTTGACTTCCAAAACATTTTAAAATACAAAGAACTTGTTGAAAATAACGGGACCACACCTGCTGACTAACATATGATTGGATAAACTGTGACACTGACATATTTGACATTACTACACTGCTGCCAACATCAGACTCTTAATACTGGTAGTGTTGTCATACAAAGGGTGCGTTCCGATACCAATAACTTGTCAAAACCACAGACTAACAGAATAGGGCAGCTCATGCATGCCTATATATATTTTGTAAGAAATTAATTGATAAAAATACCTAAATTTTAGCATTTAAGGTCTTGCTATAATTTATTGAATATTATATGAATAGAAATGGCAACTAAGGAAAAAAACATGGATAAAAAGAAGGAATCTCTTAGGAAAACGCTATTGAGGCCCAGAAAAAATACAGAACCAACTCAGACAATGAGTAGTGATGAAGAGGGCACACATAACCACCAGTTATGCTTAAATAAAATAAATGAAAGCGATAGAGTGATACGTAAGCTAAAACAAGAATTACAAGAGTATTCTGATGTTCAAAATGAAAATAAGTTATTAAAACAGCTACTAGCAGATAAAGAACGACAATATAACAGCCTTGAATCTAGATTAATGTGCAAGGAGCCATTAAACAGCTCTCACCCAGGTGTAGGGTCACTTGACACTGATGAAATGGAAATACTAACTCCACTAAAGCAGAAAATTGCAAAGAAAGAAAAAGAAAACCTCTCTCTGGCCATGAGAATAGAAGAACTAGAAAATGAAAATACGACCTTATTTAATATGATTAAAAGTAATGAGCCTTCCTCAATGTCATCATATGAACAAATCAAACCCAACTTAGATAAAATGAAAGAACTAGAAGAAAAAACAAATATACTTAGACATAAAATCAAAATTCTGACTTCTAAATTAAGGAACATTACGAAGAAGTATGCGAATTTGAATAAACAATACAATGAACTGAAAAATAAAGATATATCACTAAGTACTATCAGACAATCTGTGAAAAGCTTAAAGAAGAACACAGACGCACTAAAGGAACTTATGGAAAAGGCCCCCAGTGCAATTCCTACGACCCCTAAAGTTACACATTCGAAACATGAAGAACATCTACGCGACAACTCTGTGACTAAAGTGAAGAATAAAGAACAACCAAAATTAAAACCGAATCTTCTTCTTCTATCTGACCTCCATGGAACAGAAGTGATCTCATTACTATCTCGTATGCGTCGAGGAGACTATAATTTTGCTGCAGATATCATCAGTAATGGTACAACTGACAGAGTTCTCCTGAATGTCATGGAAAAGACTGAACAATTCTGTAAAAAAGATTGCGTTGTAATAATGTGCGGTGGGAGTGACTACAATGCTAACAATCCAACAGAAACGGTTTCATTCGTAGAGGAAGCAGTTAAGAGTCTCTCCCATTGTAATGTTGTCGTCTGCACTATACCAGTGAGTGTCAATCATAACAGCAAAGGGTTTAACTTATTTGCTCATAAAGTTAATGCTGGGTTTAATCAAACTTTGATGAAATACAACAACGTTACAATCAAAAATATAGACGAGAATCTGAATCTAGACGATTATGCAAGGAACGGCTATAACATACGAATTAAAGGTAAATTTAAAATCGCATCTGCAATTAATGTATGCTTAAAAGAAATTAATGAAAAATTCTACAATAGCTTAAATTTTTTATAAATAAAGATGTCATAAATAGAAAATCTGAGACTGAAAATCTAGGCATCATGCATCTAAACATAAACAGGCTCAGAAATAAAATACTCAGCCTGGAAGCTTTTATAGAATGCGAAATAAAATTTAAACCAAAAGTTATTATGCTTACGGAAACATGGCTTGAACCATTCGAGCACACAAGTATTAACATGCCAGGATATTCAATCTCAACTCACACTTCTAGAATTATGACCAAAGGTGGAGGAACAATAGTATTTATAAAAAATGGCTACTCAGATAATTGTAGAGTAATTGATGTTTCTGAATATTACGTAGAAAAAGTATTTGAAGTATGTGCAGTCTGTTTGGAGTTAGAGAATGACATAAGGTTCTGTTGTGTCGTAATATATCGATCACCAAATTCTAATTTTAATCTGTTTCTTGACCACTTAAGTAACATGTTAAGTAAACTTAAGTTTTCTAACATCATTATAGCCGGAGACTTTAATGTGAATCTTGTATCTGAAACTGATAATAACACCAAAATGTTCCTTCAGGTTTTCTTGGAATATAACATTAAACCAACAATATCTGATTATACCCGAATAACAGCAAGTACATCAACTGTAATAGACAATATAATGACAGACGTTAGTGAGTATGCGGCAGCTTATGTTGTACCATGCAGCTTTTCTGACCATAATGCCCAAATACTTGAATTGCCTGTATCACTCAATCAAAAAGCTGAACCGTGTAAATTTACACAAAAACGTATTTATTCTAAAACAGCTACAAGTAAATTTCAGCATGATCTTGAACTTATTGACTGGCATTCGGCTCTTGGTAATAAAGACTGTAATAACAAATTAAAACAATTTTATGACATATTATTCCCGCTGATCGATAAGCATTTTCCATTAAAAAAGGTTCAATCACGAAAGAAATCTAATAAGTGGATAACCAAAGGCATAAGAAAATCAAGTAACACAAAACGCAAACTCCTAATCTTATCACGCCACAGCGATGATGAATCATTCCTAAAATACTATAAGCAATATAAAAATACATTCAAAACCGTCCTTGCTCAGGCTAAGAAAATGGACGTGCATCGTACGATTTGCAAGGCAAAAAATAAGGCCAAAACTGTCTGGAATCTAGTTAAAGAAACTACAGGCAAACATGTGAAGGCACAATCAAATATAATTCTTAAACTAGAGAACGACCTCACCAGCGATAAAAAAATAATAGCAAATGCGTTTAACAAGTACTTTTTAAATGTAGGAATGTCGTCTAACAAAACAAAAAATAAGAATTACATAAAGGCTATGCATAAGCTGAAAGTAACTAATAGTAACTCAATATTCTTGAAACCGATAACAGAGTCAGAAATCATTCGAACGACAAAAAATCTAAAAAATAGTAACTCTACTGGACCAGATAACTTAAGCACCAGATTCTTAAAAGATAATATTCACCTACTTTGCATGCCATTATCTATAATATTTAACAGTTGTATAGAAACAGGAATTTTTCCCGACCTGCTAAAGAGAGCTAAAGTAATAACCATACACAAAAAGGGGAGTCGTTCTGAATTAAATAATTATAGACCAATATCTCTGTTATCTGTAATATCAAAAACACTAGAAAAATGCTTAGCCGAGAGATTAGAAGGGCATTTGGTAAAACACAATATATTAACTACACAGCAATACGGTTTCAGGAAAGGAAAAAATACCTCACATGCTGTGATCAATTTAGTAACAGAAGTAATGTCAAATCTCAATAAGGGGTATAACTGTGGTGGAGTATTCTGTGATCTGACAAAAGCTTTCGATTGTGTCGATCACAGCGTACTCCTCGACAAACTAGAATATTACGGAGTTCGTGGGTCTGCTCTGAGTCTATTTGCGTCATATTTGACTAACCGCACACAATATGTAGAAATATCGTATGGAGACCTTGACAACGTGGTTCGTTCTGAAGAAGCTGTTGTAAAATACGGGGTCCCTCAAGGTTCTGTACTTGGCCCGTTATTGTTCGTAATTTTCATTAACGATCTACCTCAATCTCTTACTCATGGAACACCATATCTGTACGCCGATGACACCAGTATAATTTTGAAAGCGACCACGAGCCACGAGTTCAATGTAATTATCCAAAAATGCTGGGAAGAAATAGAAAGTTGGTTTACCGACAACTACCTTAAAATCAATTGCGAAAAAAGCTATTACACAATATTTCGGCGTAGTCATAATAGTCCCGACTTTACCTGTGATATTCCAATAAATAAAACCAACTGCATTAAATTCCTAGGGGTAGAACTGGATCCTTACCTAAGATGGAATGATCACATAGACTCTGTGTGCAAACGTTTGGCTAGTGCATGCTACTCCTTAAAAAGTCTG